>JABFQM010000380.1:0-37668 GCA_022816865.1 Zelostemma sp. ZL-2020 | reverse complement strand
TGAATCGCGGCGTGTCGTCTAACCTGAAATCGATTGCAACCCCGAAGTTCTCACAAAACGACGAGGAAATGCACTTGCGCGTACGGTTTTCCAAGTTTACGAAATATATTACTTTCGTATTTTTCGTTACTTTTCTCCGAAATCGCTCGAAATTAAATTAAAACGTGCATAAATTACGCAAAAATTGCAACACTGCAAATTATCTTTGTTTTTCCGCAGGAACCGACGTTGTACACCGTAAAAGGTATCGCGATTCTAGACAATGACGGGAACAGAATCCTGGCGAAATATTACGACAAAAATATATTCCCGACGCCAAAGGAGCAGAAGACCTTTGAAAAAAACCTTTTCAACAAAACGCACAGGGCGAACGCAGAAATCATCATGCTCGACGGACTGACCTGCGTTTACAAAAGCAATGTCGATTTATTCTTCTACGTAATGGGAAGCTCGCATGAAAACGAGGTGTGCACACTCTGCGATTAAATTTGTTATGTACTTGCGAATTGAAACTTGTAATTTTTATGTTGCAGTTAATTTTGATGAGTGTGCTGAGCTGTTTGTACGAGTCCGTGAGCAGTATACTGCGCAAAAATGTTGAAAAGCGTGCGATACTCGATAGCTTAGATATAGTGATGCTCGCTATCGACGAAATATGCGACGGAGGGTCTGTTTCTGTTATTTTCGTTGTTGAATATTAGGGTTCGAGTTTCATGATAATGTTTTTGCAGGATCATCTTGGACGCTGATGCGGCCAGTGTTGTTCAAAGGGTTGCTTTGAGAACGGACGACATTCCTCTTTCTGACCAAACGGTCAGCCAGGTGTGTAAAACGAGTGGTTTTATTTTCACTCCACAAGACCCTGATCAGAGCTGGGCGACCAATTATTTTCAACTATTGTTTTTCTTTCATTTCAAAGTTGGAAAGATAAAAAATACAATGCAATGAACAATTTTCATTCTTGGCATTCATCTTTTCAGTTTTATACTACATTTCATTGGTCCAATTCTGATTTTGAAGATTCAACTTGATTTAATATTGAGATGATTGCGATACTTGTTTATGGAAAATTATGCTTCGTTAGCTTACAAATAAGTTAGTAAATGACGCGCTTTTGTAACTCTAAATGTAAAAGGGTCAAAAAATATGATAGATAATCCACAGTGATTTTTGGAAGTTGTTTTTATGAAGCTTTTTAATTTAAATTGTAGGTTTGACTAATTTTGTTAATCTGATTTCATTTCTGTCTTGAAATGTTGCAGATACTCGGATACGATCACATATTTAGTTCAACTTACTTTAAGAAATAAAATTAATTTTTTAAATGCCCAGAATTCTATGTTTATGTACCACTCTTTTTTATTGCAGGTTATACAATCTGCGAAAGAACAACTGAAATGGTCTCTACTTAAATAAAATATTTTACACTTGATAACGTTAGAATCTGTTAAACAGCTCTTTACAATGTGAAAATAATTCTTGTCATCTTATTCCCAAAATACCGCATTTATAAAAAAACTTTTTGTAACATCGACAATTTTGTTGCTCCAAATTTTATGTAAATATAGAGATTTGTTTAAGAATTTGAACATGTTGAAACGAATTTAAAATGTAAAAATTTAATATAAAAATATAACTAGCGTTGTTTTTTTTATTCCTCGTTATTAATTCGAGAAGAAATATTTTCTGTGGAATTCTGTTTTTCACGCTTTATTCGGTACAGTTGTATTAATTTTTATACATTGTGTGATATGTTAACATAAACATATAGTATACAAAAACTTGAACACGTGTCACTACTATTTTTTGCTATTCTACAACATTTTCTCAATTGGTTGTAGTGGATGCATACGCGTATCGCTTTTGTAATCTTACCAAATAATCATGTTTGATATGTGCAATAGAAATTACATTACGAAATCTTTGACAATCAGGATACAATTTCACATACATTTGTCAATTTTTACTTGAAACGGATCCCAATTTCTTAAACATTCAAAATAAGGAAAAATATTTATTACTAAATGAAAATAAATATCTGCATTAAGCGATCATCAGTCGTTTTTTTATCCAAATAAATATTTACATCAAGCTCGCAGATAAAGGAAAAACGTTTTTCTATTTGACATATTCGTTGCCTTAAATTATACATATACTCATTACTATATTTTTACAAATAAGATTTTTCAAATCATTGCTTATATTTTACGTTACTCGTCATTTTACAGCGAACAAAAGGATCCATTGAAATTGGCACAATAAATATTAAATTAAAAAGCTGATCATCCTGCGAATCACTCATTCGGTAAATCGAATTTACCATTTGAATAAAAAAAATATAACTCTCATGGAATAACAAGAAAATTAATTGCTTGCAAGTTATCAACTTCTTGATGCAACATTCATAACTTTTATCGCTAGACACGTTGTTAATCGACCAGTTTTAAACTTATATTTTCTATATCTGTACGTACTTATTTATATTCCAGTTTAAAAATATTTATCAACGATTGACATTCACTTTCATGAAACAATCGATGTTCAGTTTCAATTGATGACGGAAATTCATAATGTATAATTTCATTTGACAAAGCATAAAATCTCTCGAATTCAACTGCATTATTTCTAACGACGCGTCAACTTTAAATATATTCTATGAGGAATATTATTTATAAAGTTTGCATCTTATGTACATTTAATGTGAATAACACAAGTGTTGTTTAGCCTGCCCGAGATGTCTGTACTTCACATTCTACAGCATTCTAGTTCGCTCGTGCTCAGTTATCTTTCGAATCCCTTAGTCGTCGGTTACACAAGTGCTCCATCGTTGAATTTAAACGCGGACGAAAAATAAACGCAACGCACTAATGTACTGGAGAATTCGGTAATACAAATTTACGCTTATCTTAGAGTCGTTTTTAGTAACATCACATTTTTTGTCAGTTTCATACATTGATTTAACCTCTCGATAACGGGAACGCTACATACGACTTATACTTTCACAAATTTGACTTTTTGCCTCGGAAAATTGACGTGTCCGGCGTGTTAAACGGATCGCGTGGTAATTGATTTTATTATGTAAGCATTGACGAGTCTTTTGATTAAGTAAATATCATTGTTCCGCTCAATGATTGCCACATTGTTTCATTGAGCTTTCGACTGGTAAAAAATTGTAAATTCATATAAATCGTAAGAAATTTCATGTCAATGAAACAACGCGAAGAACCCTTTGTGCGGAATCCAAATCAACGACTCAAAAAGTTGGAGTATTCTGTGTTAAATTAGTTATGAAAATAATAACCGAGAAACAATAAATTATTCATAAGTTGTAAATTATATGTACAGAAAACATCTCATTTTTACATCCCCGATATTTTACAGAACCTGAATAAATAAAACTTAAATAGTCGATTATTAACTGTAAGATATAATTGACATGTACACGAACCAATCGAATGGTTGGAAAGCATATTTTCGTTATTTTGAATGCATTGGACAGTGATGTGACCGCAGTTTTTAAATTCACGTATAATCGACAAACGCCATGAAAAATGTCAAAAACATTTCAACGCATTGTGCAAGTACAACTCTCGTTAATTTGATAAAAAATCATTTAACAAATGTCGAAAACGTTCAAACGACTTAGCGAGGACTCAAACAATCAAGAAAACAGTCCCAAAAAGAGATCATTCGTACAAGTGAAGTAAAGAAACAGCTGGAAGCGTATAAAAGTAAACCGTCTCGTCGCCCCATTGTCTACAATAGATTTCGAGCGCGAAGTTTAAGAAGGCATTTGGTCTCGTATAAAAATGATTCGCTTGCACTCTCGCAACAGCGAACGCACCGCCGATTTCGCCAGTCTCAACTCGCACGTGTTCCTTGAAAATCACCGATCACTTAGAGAACAACATCGGGCAGCGAGCAATGCCACTAGGCGAGTTGCGACCCGCCTCGGTGACCGATCCCTATGTCATCCCGGACGATTTTTCTCTCCTTGTAATAAATCTCCTCGCTCTCTTTGTCGCACAGCAACAAAACCGCACCACCGAACAGGAAAATCACCGCGCCCCATCCAACGCCGTAAGCCCATCCGAATTCCCACATGTCTCGATTCCCTGAAAAATTTTCAAGTTGTTTTTACATTGTTTTTCAATCTACTAAATTAATATTCCATTACCTTGATTCATTTCTCCCGCGAAGCATACCGGGTAAATCACCAAAGCGCTCAACAAGCAAATCACTAAAATCAGTGAAAAAATTAGTTTCTGGAATGAAAAAAACTTCTCGAATCATTGTTTTTGTGGCCAACAAAATCCACTGCTATTAAATGGTAAATGAAGGCCCTTACATGCTGCGCCCATGCAGAAAACAGCGAATCTGTAATATTTGTGTTTCTCTCGATAGTTCCGGGCGCGAAGTCCCAACGCGGTTAAAACGGTAGCTACGATGTCGATTAAAAGGCACAGAATGCACAGTGCCGCGGTTATTTTTATGTACGCTGAAAATAAAATCGGGGTTTTTCATTATATTCTCCAAACTCTTCGGCCATTGACGAAAATAGATTCGTAGATTCAAGTGGACAAATGTCTTACCAGCGTCGCGTGCTTCAAAGCAGCCTGGAGGCTTGGAAATATTGAACGGCAGGGGTGTTATCGCATCTTCCGCGATGCAGTGCTCGAACAAACCCTGACGCCAACCCGTCGCCATCAGCCAATCCGGGGACCACAGGCTCATCGAAATTAACAAAATTACTATAGCCCCGCATATCAGGGCGATGATCTGCAAAAGAAAATTTCGATGAGTTTCAAAATCATTAACACTCACTCCTCTCTTAATTAAAATTCAAACCTTTTTCGTTTCCTAAAAGAAACAAACACGAATTGTAATTTTCTTTGGTTCATTGAAGTTCAAAGAAAGAAATGCAATCGTGCTTTCATTTAACTCATCGAATTGATAAATGACATTCACGAGCCGCTTTATTTTTGTTCGAAAGCATGATTATTGAACGCGTGCATGGAAAACTGCTCGAGTGCATGAAAAAATGTACCTGGGCGATCTCGTTGTCATCTGCGCGCTCCTCAGCCACAGTGTACATAATCATTTCGTAGATTTGGATAAATGTTTGTGCGAAACAGCGCGATAAAAAAGGCAATTGTACGGCGCGAGGACAGTTCAAAGAAAAATAATTAGTTGCTCATTTCCGTTGTCAGCAGCCCCCGAAAGAGCAACGATTGCATGATTCAGTCGGCTTTTGTTATAAACACGATCGACACTCAAAGTACAGGGTGCGAATGCTGGAAGGAACGTATTTTTTGGAAGCGGATTATTCCAGAAATGTCGCGCGCTTTTCGTGTCGGGAAATTCCTCTGAGGGCTTTTCCGAAGGTTTTTCGGGCTTGTAGAAAATTAAAAATTGATGGAAATCGCGCGCGAAGCACTGTGCGAATCGACCGACTTCTCGTTTTCAGCAAGTGCAGCGGCCATCTTCGTCGATATCGCTTTTGCGTTCTGTCTGCCTCTGAGCAAGTGTAGTACGCAGAGATGGGAGGACCCTCCACGCATGTAAGGGTGCAGCCCTTATCACGATAACGTTTTTACGCGGAGAATAATGCCGTACGAAATGATTTTATTCCTCCCTGTTCTTTTCTTTTGTTGTTTTTATTGGTGATTTTGTTCCGATTGGTTTCACTGGGGGAGGGGAGGGGGTTGCGAATGGAAACTTTGTTTAAATCGGTTTTAATAAACAATGCAATTTTACCGAATTTAGGTATTACTTCGAGAGTTTTACCGGGTTTATTGTACTTTATCAGTTTAAATTGTTTCTGATTAGAAAATGTATTTATAATTTATTAATTCTATGACTTTTCAGGGTCGCCACAGAAATTTTAATTTGAGTTTTCCAGGTTTGGAAAATTCATTTTATTTAATGAATCGATTTTAGCATCCTATTTTTATTTTTATAAATAATGAATGAGATGGTTTGTCACATTTGTGTAATTTAATCTACGTCAGTCTAGACAAATTACAATCTTGCGTAATCTCTTCTCATTAATTCCGGTCATCAATAATCTAAGATGAAAAAAAATTTCCATGACCTTTTCGAGTTTTGTCGAATCGTACTAAAATGAAAAATATGCATTACCTTCAATGGCCTTGTGATGGTAATTGTTTCAATAGTAGTTGTTTGAGGCATCTTGTCTTGACTAATTAAATCAGTCAACTGAAAATCAATAATAAAGATGATAACGAAAAATTAACAAGAATTTAAACAGCGATATTTTACATCAATTAAAATACG
Organism: Zelostemma sp. ZL-2020; assembly: GCA_022816865.1. Lineage (NCBI taxonomy): Eukaryota > Metazoa > Arthropoda > Insecta > Hymenoptera > Platygastridae > Zelostemma > Zelostemma sp. ZL-2020. Next base: position 31,371 of record JABFQM010000380.1, on the reverse strand, counting down.
ATTAGAAGACAAATTTGACCTTAACGACTAAAAATTATGTCCAGAAAATAAAAATATGGACTTTCGATAACAATTTTTTATTGTTATTTATCGCGCGTAATAAAGGACTAAATACATTATTTGATCCCGCTTTAATAATAATCGTAATTATTAATTAAGTTCACGTACCTCATCACAAACTCAATTAAAGAAATTGACAAACACAAGAAGCGATTAAACCAAAATTGCGACGCGATTGTTGCTTTTGGCAATTTTTCGAGTCCGGGAATCGAAGTATCGTATTGTTTACACAGCTAGCGAAAGAGTGCAAGTTCAAAACACAAAGTATGCCAAACTATGACCCGTTGATTGAGAATAAAAGTGGATATGGCGGAGTGGATTCAGTCACTGATGTTTATGGACATTTTGAGGTTGGATGACTCAGTACGGATTTTCTTTAATGAGAACAAAGTGGGATTGGGAATGATTCAACTTTTCCTGAGGGGAGCAATATAAAAGCACATAAAAGAGACACCGCAATTCGCATTGTATTAAGGTCCGTTTTCACTTTGGGGAGAGGGAGGGAGCTCTCAATTAAAAAATGTGTGATATATTAAGGCACGTTTACAAGTACCAATACCGCGCGAAACTTAAAATTTCTGGGAGTGAATTGTGAAGTTGAAGTTAAAATACCAACAAAAATGGAGTAGGGTTTAAAAAAATCAACGAACTTGTTTATGCAAATAGGAAGTATGAGTTGATAATTACGAAAATGATAAATCTTGTACCGTTACACATGTAAACACACCTTCGCATTAAAATTCCAAAATGGCGCATTGCGTTCACGTCAAATAAACCGGGAACAAGGTTAGTTTCGTCAAGTATTGTTGATTTCAACAATTATGTGGTGATTGGGACAGTTTCGTTCTTAAAAACGATCAAGAACTCTTCGATATTTGTTTTTTTCGCGATAACAACGTTGCATTGTTTACGTAATTCCCAGGCAATCATGGAGACGATATTGGAGCAGCAACGGCGTTATCACGAGGAACGGGAACGTTTGACAGACGCGATGGTGAAAGAAATGTTGCATAAAAAAGGGACGCATCGCGAGGTCATTAATTCCGAACACCGATTAAGAATGTTATTCGATCAATACAGGGAAAGCAGCGGCAATTTACGCGAATTATACGAGGACAAGGACGGACAGAGAAAAGAAGAGGTAATAATCCCCTTGTTCGATATTTTGCGCATTTTTACCTGAATCTCGACGACTATTTTCAGGTACAAGCTTTATCCGGTCCGAATGAATTTTCCGAATTTTACTCGCGGCTGAAATCCATCAAAGAATTTTACCGCAAACACCCCAACGAAATAAGCGTTCCGATGTCAGTGGAATTCGAGGAAATTGCCAAAATGAGGGAAAACCCTACAGAGGAAGTTTCCAATCTTATAGAGTTCACAGACGAAGAAGGCTACGGAAAGTATTTGGACCTCCACGAATGCTACGAGAAGTACATCAATCTCAAGGGCATCGAGAAAGTTGATTACATCAGTTATTTGTCGACCTTCGACCACTTGTTCGATATCCCCAAAGACCGAAAGAACGCAGAGTATCGTCGCTACGTCGAAGCTTTACTGTATTATCTCAATGATTTCATAGGTAGAGTCAAGCCTCTCCACGACATAAACGCCGACATCGAGGAGGCGAACAAGGACTTTGAAAACCAGTGGAAAAGCAACACTTTCCCAGGCTGGCCCAAGGAGACAGGAAGCGCCCTGACCAACGTCGGAGCTCATTTGGAGCTCTCGGCCTTTTCCTCTTGGGAAGAACTGGCTTCTCTCGGTCTGGACAGATTGAAATCCGCGTTAATGGCTTTGGGTTTAAAATGCGGCGGTACCCTGGAGGAAAGAGCTCAGCGTTTGTTCAGTACAAAAGGCGAGGCGTCTCTGGATCCAAATTTACTCGCGAAAAAGAAGCAGAGGAAACCAGGAAAGGGCAAAGATGCGGAGAAACAGAGAGATATCGCGCGGCTCGAAGCACAGGTGTACAAACTCGCGGAGCTCGTTTCTTCGCAGCGCTTGGCGACGAAGGAAAACGTGCAGAGGAAGCAGGCGAGGACTGAAGGCGAACGCGGCGATTCCGACGCTGATGCCAGTGCCAGTGAATCGGAGGAAGATGACGACAACGAGGTTCCGTACAACCCGAAGAACCTGCCCCTTGGGTGGGATGGAAAGCCGATTCCGTATTGGTTGTACAAACTGCATGGTCTTAACATCAGTTACAATTGCGAAATTTGCGGTAATTTCACGTACAAAGGACCGAAAGCTTTTCAGAGACATTTCGCCGAGTGGAGGCACGCCCATGGAATGCGCTGCTTGGGAATCCCGAACACGGCGCATTTTGCCAACGTCACGCAAATCGAGGATGCCTTGGCGCTATGGGAGAAACTGAAGACGCAGAAACAGGCAGAACGCTGGCAACCGGGGCAGGAGGAGGAATTCGAAGATTCTTTGGGAAACGTCGTTAATCGAAAAACGTACGAGGATTTGAAACGGCAGGGACTTTTGTAAACATACCGGTTTTGATTTATACTTCTCGCGTGGCTTAGATGTAGGGTGTAATTGTACTATAAAATGTATGTATTCAGCGCAATTGCTATTGATGTCATTAAAAAATCGACGAATTTGAAGTATCGAGTATCTGATTTTATTGCAGCGGGATTTTTTTTTAAATTTTCCGATTGCGAATGCGGATAAAAAAAAATTTTATTCGAAGGAATTTCTTTATGCTTTATATTTTACCCTTCTTTATTTTTTTTGAAAATTGCAAATTATAAAAATCCGCGGGAATATTGATTTTTTGAAGACAAAATTCAAGTTGATCGAAGTATGAAGCAAAACGAGAATTCAAAATCCGTTTGATAAGAGTGTTCTTTTAAAGCATCAAGTTTCACTTTTACAATAAATGCGCAATACCGCGATGAAATTGTTATCGTAAATGATATGACCAATTCGATTTTAAGGGTGACAAAATTATAGGGAACTGCTCATCCACAAAAGAATTATGTACAACACGAAGTGAACGAGAAAAATTTTTACATGATTTACGACTTGCAATTGAGATGAAATTAATTAAAAGCGATACTCGGATCTTATAAATTAATAACTTCCAAAAAATCTTTTAAATACTCGATGTTTCGCGGCTCATTTTGTGCAACTTCAAACCGTGCAACGAAAATCATAGTTAAAAATAAAATAATAATAAGAATACATCGCTCTCGGAAAAAGTCGACACAAAAATGTGATTCTCGTTCTGAAAAAGATAACAGATCGAAAATTTCGAAAATTTTCCCTCTCCATATTTCGCGGTCGATCGCTGGCGCCATCTGGATCCGCGGGAATGCGCCGAGCTCGACTTCACGAAGCACGCGTATATTCGTGATTGTCAATCGACTGTCTGTGTAGTGTTTGGTGTGGTGCGTAAGCGTTAGCAGAAACGTGCATACAACAGCGGCGAGAATAAAATAATTTCGTTGCTCTCGGCTACGATAAGCCAAGTTAGTGCTCTCGGCTCGCGTGTTTTCGCGTACTGCCGGTGTTCGTGTGTTAATCATCCCCACATCTGCCATTGGATTCCATTCAAAGGTGCATGTCAAAGTGTCAAAAATTCACCCGATTTGGGATTATTCTGGTGCCTCGACGGGCACTCCCGTTACGTTCGTTTGAAAGACGAATAAATTAATGTGCGAGAGCGCGACTTTACATCCGGTCGTGGGAAACGTGGGACGTTGATGTGTCATTAAGCTGGATAAATCACACTTCGCGATCTCTCGCTCTGTCAATTTTTGACAGTCAACGTCGTTTCTCCCTCCCCGCATCATTCCTTCGAGTTTCCCCTTAGAAAAGCGACGAATATTTTTTATGCCTTCGGAATATTTGGATTATTCATTTCGGAACAGCTGAGGTCAGTAACGGTGTCTTCGGGGGTGGTTTTTCCGTCGAAACATCGACGAGGGCGACAATGCCCTTTTGTTTACATGCGAAAAAAAGTCACTACGCTACTCGGACTTTGTTTCTCACGAGATTCGTCTCATAATTTCATCTTTTTTACAGGCGCTCGGAGATGAAAGATCGAGGAACGATCATTTTCGAGGTTAACCCTGAAAGCAAAAATGTCCCTAACTTTGAAAAGCGACTTTTCGTCGAAAGTTGATTCAGTTTCGGTAGCAAAATCATGGCAAAAACCCGTAATTAATTCGTCCATTTAGAACAAAAACGTGGAATTATCAAAAGATGATTTTGGTTTGTAGAAGGCTTCATTTTCTTTGAAAATCTTTTTCTTGTTGATATCTTTGATAAATATGGATCCAAGTACATCGGAATAATTAAAATTGTTAATTTCGAGTTTTTTGACGCCACGAACCTTTTTGCTTTCAGCGACAGTGTAGACCGGGATCATTAATGAGAACCACCAAGCATCTAATAGGGACCAGCTGGATAAGAGTCTAACCACGGCGTTCTTTGTACATTTTATCTCCACTGGAATATATATTAATGACGATTAATGCAATTCTCGAATCGCCTTGGGCTGTTTTTCTCCCTTGTCAAATTGCGGGATGAAAAGTTAATTAGTGGCGATGAAACGTTTCGCATGCTTCTCATAGAAATGAGTCACACCACGAGTTTTATCGTGCTCCAAGAAATTGTGTAAAAAAAGGGGGAAACGAGTGCAACGTTTAAGTTCCTGTCGAGCTTCGTAATTATGCACACTAGAGCAATCTATCAAAGTGCTGTACCAATTTAGTTCATGATCTCGTAAATTACTAAGGCCAATAAAGTATTATTAGCCCGACCTTTTTCAATATCTGAACCTTGAAATAGATTTTACGAGAGTCAAAGAACCGACTCGAAATTTACATTTTTCTATGAAAGTGTTGCTTTGAAAAACTGGTCGCTTCGTTTTCATCTTTTGCAATGGAACGATACATTTGCATCGATCGAAATTGCTTATTGAAAAAAGGGGAGAGGGTGAAGAATAGGGGGAGAAGGAAGAAGAGATTATCAGGTCAGGAGAGGACAAAAGCAGGGGAATAAAGACGACATTGCCAAGGACACTTCGTTTTGGCGTAAATAAAAATGCCGTTAGAAAACTGGATCAAACGCCGAAGATCAAGCTTTCAATAACAGGCGGTTGTTTATTTTTAAAACGATCCATGGCTGTAAAAAATTCAATGAAAATGCCTCGGTGTAACTGACCGCTTTACGCAAAGTTTAACGTTCTCGCGACTTCTACTCTTTCTACGGATTCCATTGAATTAGAGCGCTAGTCGATTAAACAATCTTGGAAAACCATTCCACAATTTGTTCATGCATTTCCCGTGAAAATCCGTTTCCGCGGGAAATTCGAATGCCGGGTTTTACGAAATAATTCGAATTCAAATCTGGAAGGGACTCGCGGATTTGCGAGATCGACGAAATCTTATCTCCGAATGTTCTTTTCTCGGAAGAGAAGCAGAGGAAAGAATGAGTAGTTTATCCGAGGTCGAGATTCGGAATTACACAATTCGCGCGACCCGAATGGTGTTGGAAGTGATAGATATATCGATAGAACACGGCGTGCGTGTCGTTCGACTCGAGAAACGGTTGTACATACTTTCCACACACGCGCGACGATCAATAAAAGTCCCCCGCTGCGAGGCCTCCGAGTCTTCCTTTCCTGCAGATCTCAAACTCCCACTTATCGCGCGAGTGTTGAGCTTTTTTGCCCCGTGGGCCTCGGCTGATTCCAACGATCTATTTCCTTGCTCTTCCATAATCACGTCACATGCCGCGAGCGTATGCCAGTCACGCGCCTCTCAAATGCTCAAATTTCATCACATTCTCATTCTTTTATTGTTTCATTGCTTCGAATCCATTGTACGATCTAATTCGTTTTTCCCGCTTTCAGGAAAACAGTTTGTTCCAACTTTTATCAATAAACTCCGCAGTAAACGAGCAATTTATTAACAAGTCTGCATTTTTTCTTTCAGTTTCCGAAACCTTGATGATTCGAATTGAAAATTGACGGAATGCAAAAGCTTTTGTTCGGATTCTTTTTGGCGTTTACGTTAGGATATGAAATATAAAATTACACTCTGTACCCGGGGAGACATAAAATTGTATGCACACTCGACTGGACTCGCTCGCTATTCAATTAGTAAGAGCGTTTCTAGGTACGTACGTGGAATAAGTCATTGGTTCGAGCTATGCTCGACTTGGTGGTTCGGAAACGATCGTGACTCACGCACTCGTTCATTCATCTTTCGGCGAGACGCGTAGAATTTACTCTTTCACGAAACTTCGGCTTATTATTTCCTATTTTTTACAGTTGTTTACGATGTCGCGTTTGCATCATTGCGTAGTTGAAAGAAAACGAAGATTTGGACTTCATTATACCTTATTTTTTGTAATTTTATAAATCGAATGTCGGTATGAATAAACACGCTACTGCGGAGAAGATTTGGAATGTTATGCATGATTGATGAGGTTTTTGAAAAGAAGAACTTGCATCGGGTGATTAGATGACGGTCTGGAGAAACGTATACGGTTGGACACTTGGAATACAATTGATATTTAAATAATTCATGGAATTCGATAATTGTATGTGCCGATGTAGATTAGTCAACTGCAGATACCGCGTCTCGAGTTCCATTTATTCTTGCGTGCGTATACGTTTTCTTATATTTCTCTTTGAAAAACCGAGGTTCCCACACAATCTGGAAAAATGGGAAACTGGGAAAAGTCAGGGTTTCAATCGATTGATGATTTTTTAATCATCATGACACTACAAACTATTACGATAAAGAAAAACTGGAGTAAATTGTATAAAACACGAAAATGTTTCGCGCTTAATTTTCTTATACAATCGAAAAAATACGACATTTCGGGCTGGAAAACCTGGGAAATGGAAAATCGACATGCAATTATTCAATTTAATTGTGTTCGTAAGCGAGCGAGGAAAACAGATTGAATGTCCGGTAATCTGTCGTTACGTTGATCTCATTTACATGCCGGCTGTAACTCGAACGGCACCTGCTTGAAGTTGTGATGGTCCAGTACTGAAAGTGGAACACCGAACATTTTCCTAACAAAATGCACTCATTCCGAATTAAAGTAGCTTGTCCGCGATGGGCACTTTTGGCAGCGAAATTCCAAATTTGCACCGCTTATGAATAACAAATATTTCCAATTAAAAGAACACGCGCAACACGTACGGGAAAATCATGAAAAACTGTCAAAGATTTGACGCGTCAGCGGACTGATTTTATGGCGTGCGCGCGTCTGTTTTGACTACGAGCTCACACGAAACTCCTTCACGCGTAATCCTACTGCGCTGATACATCGCCATAAATACTCGGACTTGCAAACAAATCAAGATGATCGAAAACAATTTTTTATCAATGTCAAGACTCTCAGAAATGTTTTAACCGATGAATGTTTGTTTCCTTTGGCAGGATAAGGTTCAAGAGTACGAGAAAATCGACAGGATGTGGCGGGCATCTCCTGGAGGATTCAGGGGCTCGCCCTTCTACATTGCCTTATTATTAACCACCGTCGCGTTTTGCTCGGGTAAGATTTCGAGCGCTCTTCTTCAAGTTGCTTTTATTTTTTCGTGAACATATTGTGGAATGTAATTTTATATCGAAGACTGTATAATGTTTTGCTCGGGGAAAAATGGTGGCAACGCTTTCGAAAATGAAACACGATCGCTCGAATTCGTTTGCCGGAATGTATTGTACGTTGGGAAGAGAAAAATTTCTCTTCCCTCTCGCAGAAAGGAAGACATCTGCTGCGCTGGGAATGGTTACTAACCTGATCCGCGCCAGGTGCAGATTGCAATCAGGAGCGTACCCAGAATTCCTTTCGGGAGTCTGTAAGAATCTCGAAAATGATTCTTGCTTCGACTCATAATTTTGTTGATTCATAAAATTGTTGCAATTGAGCGTTACTTGTTTCAAACTTTGAATAAAATTCATCAATTAAAATTGATCAAAGTTCTATGAATTGAAATCTGTTCAAATTTCGTAACTGGATTTAAAAAGTCGAGTAACTATTATAAGAAAATTAGCATTTCTTTCGGAACGTTCAATAAATAAAACCTCGCTGAATTTAATTTGTTTAATCAACTTTTCGTTTAATGAGAATTGACTTCCTTTCGACGAAATGTTTGATCACTGAAATGCGATTCCTTAATCAGTCCTGGCCGAAGATGAATCCATGGGGCCAGTTTTCGTCAAAGAACCCCCGAACCGAATAGATTTCTCCAACGGAACAGGCGCAGTCATCGAGTGTCAAGCGAGAGGAAATCCCCAACCGGACATTATCTGGATACGCTCCGACGGAACTGCCATAGGAGATGTGCCTGGTTTAAGACAGGTAAACCCCCATAAAATCCCAAGGTTCCCAAGCAAATTGCTATGTTCTAAAAAAAGCGCAATTTCTTTTCTCTTCTATTTTTGAACGTCGAAAGCACGAATCAAAGCATAATGAAACGAAATCAAGTTACCGCTGCCCACGATCGCATAAATTGCTCTCGCTGCGACGTGGGTGTTTCGAATGAACATTGCAAAGTTGCAAAATCAGGCGCGAATTTATTACATTTAATACGAAAAGAAATCGTAATTTGTTTCAAGGTTTTGCCGAATGGAAATTTGGTCTTCCCGCCTTTCAGGGCGGAAGATTACCGTCAAGAAGTTCACGCTCAAGTCTACATTTGCTTAGCCAAGTCTTCCGTTGGCTCCGTACACAGCCGCGACGTCAACGTCAGAGCCGGTGAGTTCACCGTTTTCCACTTTCTCACGTCGCCGCGATATCTCACTTTCGTTCGTTTCCGTCGATTCTAATAGCAATGCATTTGCGGAAAGTTACTCTTTGGAACAGTAAATTCAACGAAGAGATTTTACGCGCGAAATTTAACACATACGTGGCTTTTCGGAAAAACGATTTAACTCTATTCTTTTTCCGCGGATTTCTTTCTAAATTTCGATCTAGAAGAACGCGAAACTTTTTAAATTACACATTCGATTACATTTTTACTGTATTTCGAACACTCGAAAAATGAAGGGTTCAGTTTTTGAAACCGAAAGACGAGAGTTGAATCGTTGTTCCGGGAAGCCAAAGATACATTTATAAACATTTCAGCTCGTCTTAAAATTTCGAGTAAACTGCCTTCGTACCACGGGGCTGCTCGATTACTTTCCCATTAAAAAGTAAAAGATGTGTAAAACATAATTTATGTAAAAAATGACAGTGGTAGCTCAGTACTACGACACCGACGTGAACAAGGAATACGCGATTCGCGGCAACAGCGCGATCCTGAAATGCGTCGTTCCGTCCTTTGTCGCGGACTTTGTCGAGGTTCTTTCCTGGCACACCAATCAAGGAGAAGAGTTCAAGCGCCAGGACGACGATTTCGGTACTCGACGAAACATTATTTTCAGCCGGAAGCGACAGGAGCGGCAGCGGAGTTCTCAATGTTCTCGAATTGCTCCCATTCCGATAACGTAATTTTTGTTTTCAATGTTCCTAAAGGTATTGAAACGTAAGTTTTGCAGCGAGACTTTTTCGAATCATTAATCTTTGCGCGGCGACGAATCGCGTTTCAGTGGTCCATCAGTTCTATCAGTCCGAGGTGAACAACGAGTACGTGATTCGAGGGAATTCGGCGATATTGAAATGCAGCATACCCAGTTTTGTCAGTGAATTCGTGCAGGTGGTCGGCTGGCAGGACGATCAAGGAAACGTTTTTAACTCGAAGGAAGAAACCGGTACCCCTTAAGAAAACAAAGTTTTTGTCGACTGCCGCGGCTTTTCGTCGTCCCGGCCGGAAGATTCAATGACTCGCAACCCTCTTGTTTCTTTTCATTTTCTTTGTGACGAAAGTGGCTTTTTTATCGTTAGTTGTCACTCAGTATTACGAGGCCGAGGTCGTTTCGGAGTACGTGATCCGGGGTAACGCGGCGATTTTGAAATGCACGATCCCCAGCTTCGTCGCCGAATTCGTCTCGGTGGACTCTTGGGAGGGCAGCGACGGTTCCAGTTACAAACCCGCCGATGATTACGGTACTTCGCGCTGTAAATCAGTCCCGAGAAATCCTTTCCTTCCGGGGTTTGTTGTGGAAATGCATTTTAAACTCGGTTCGAATCAATCTCGTAATTACTTGATTTATCTACGTTTGGGTCGTTCTGAAATGTATAGTAATTTTTCTTGTTGAAAAACCAAAACATACATTTTTGAATCGATTTTGAAAAGTAGGTTTTGAGCTGCGTTTGTAGCACTCAAAAACAGAGAAACTAAAAAATGTCCAAAACGGTAAAAGTTCGTCTTTTTACATATTTTCCCATTTTCATTTATAATTAATAAAGGCAATTAATGAAGTAACAAAATTAAAGTACATAGCAATCGACTGCATTTTTCCACAACTTGATCTTCGTAAAAATCACGTTATTTTTGCATAGTGCACGATTATCTTTCTTCCCCTTTCACAAATGTTCCCGTCCGTCCGAATCTCAATGAATTCGACGTTCTTCAACGTAAGGAGACAGAAGGCATCCGTGGGCGGCGGCAGTGCTCGCATTGAAATTACATTTAAGTAACATTGAAATTACACTGAAATTAGTGCTCCACTTTAACGAGAAAATGAGCCTCGGAAGCCGTAAGCATTTTACAAAAAACAATTTTTCATAGTCGTCACTCAGCCTTACAATCCAGAAATAATGACCGAGTACGTAATCAGAGGGAATAGCGCGATTTTGAAATGCAGTATTCCGAGCTACATTGCGGAATTCGTGACGGTGGAGGCGTGGATCCGAGAAGACGGCGAGACCTACGTACCGGACGCTTCGGCGATCGAGCAGGGTACTTCGGCGACGACTTTAACCCCAAGAATTTTCGATTTTTTCTTTTGTTTCGTACCCCCTTAAACCCACGAATCTCACGAATCTCACGCTCACCTTGCGCGGGCAGTTGTTTCGCAGTTCTATATGACCGAAGCCGAGAACGAGTACGTTATTCGGGCCAACAGCGCCATCATGAAATGCAAAATCCCCAGCTTCGTGTCCGAGTTCATCCAAGTCGATCAGTGGATCGCCAGCGACGGGACCATTTACGTCCTCGGGGAGGAAGATTACGGTAGCTCTCGGAATTCTTCAACGCGAAATGTCACTCCGGAAAGAGCGAAAAGCTCGCTCTTCCCGGAGCGAAACTTTGGAAAGGGAGAAGCTCCTTTTTCCGTCACCCCTTTCCCCCGGAAAAAGCAAGGGTTGGCCAGCGCGTTTCGCGGATTCCCGGGTTCCGGGAAGTCTTGCCTGGGGCAAAGTTTCAAAGGCTTGGAATTCTCGTTGCAGTGGTGTCGCAGTACTTCGAGGTCCAAGTTTACGACGTTTTCGCGATCCGCGGCAACGCGGCGATATTCAAGTGCCAGGTCCCATCTTTCGTCGGCGATTACGTCGAGGTCGCGGACTGGATAGACTCGACTGGCGAGCGCTACTCCGGAGAAGACGAGTCTTACGGTACCGGGGCGAATTCCTCGCGTTTTGACGTCGGCGACCAACTCCCAATGCCCGCCTCGGCGATTTAAAAACGAGCCATTTTTTCAATCTAAATGTGTGGATGTGCGGTGTCTGGTTGCAGTTGTCGGGCAGCGGTATGCGGTGAACGTGATGGACGAGCATGTCCTTCGGGGGAATGCCGCCATTATCAAATGTCACATTCCGAGCTTCGTAGCCGAATTCGTCGAGATCGACTCTTGGGTCGAAGATGAAAGCACGGATATTTACCCAAAGTCGGATTACGGTACATGCAAACTGAGAGCAACTTTCGACACTTTCGACGTTCCTTGGAGTGAAATTTCACTCCAAGGAATTCGAGAATTAATATTTTTTTGGCGTTCGGTGCATGTTTTTTCGGGATACGCGTTTATGTTTTGCCGTTGATCGAAAGACGGAATTACAGCGGTTTAAGGAACGAGTGCTGGTACCTTTGTTCGCCGTGCGTGTTTGCTCCGTTCGGTCTTTGAGTGACAAAAGGATGAAGAATTTTTTGCGAATGACGGATTTTCGAGAGAGCCATCGACACCACTACGATTTCAATACTTTTAGCGAGACGTTAAACTGCCGCTGCTCGCGCTGTCCAGCCCCTTTCCGTTCTCGTTTTACGTCCGATCCTTTGAGATTCCTTTCCCGAGTATGTGTTTTCGTCCTGTGGAAATTGCGGTTATTAAAAACCAACGTTTGCCTCGCGTAATCACTCTGGAAGGAAGATCGAGTATGGTTTTGCTTAATCTTTTGGAGTGCAAGTTTTTGGAGATTGATTTTGTCGAAATGGGAATAAAATGAAATTGCAGAGTGGTTGCGAGTCAAGGGACGGTGAACGACGAAAGGTTTGCTCAGCGAGTTGTTTAATTTAAGTCGCGCAATTTTTTATTTTCACGAAATTTGTTGGTTCATTGTCCTTGATTTGAAAATTGTGAAGTTATTCGTCGCGGTGTGTAATTTTTTATACTTTATTGAATAATCCTTTTGTCGTTGAACGTCCGATGCAAACGTTGCACTTTATACGAGTGTTTATGGTAATTTAATTTATTTTCTGTGTTTCAGTTTAATGTATTTCAAAAGCAACAATTATTCAACTGCATTGTATTAAATTTTTTCAATGAACAATGAGACGTATGAATATTGATGTAATGTTGAAGTTTCATTAAATTCGAATGAGAAATGATTTAAATCTAATCTTAAAATTTGCAATTTTGCTGGAATAATAATATTAGAATAAAGTCTTGTTTAAAAAACACATTTTACACTCGTATAAAGACGTTGTGAAATAACCTTCACCCATGGAAAACTTGAGAAATTTAAGTACTCGATACCAAAACCGGAAGTTGACGAGAAAAATGTTTTTGAGGCGATTCAGTTCCGCAGTTTTGGGATCGGGTCCTTCGAGACTTTGATTTTTGTTTTAATACGTGGATTTCGATTTAGATGGCAAATACTTGGTATTACCATCTGGAGAACTTCATATCAAAGACGTTGGACCAGAAGACGGTTACAAAACGTACCAATGCCGCACAAAGCATAAACTGACTGGAGAAACGAGACTTTCCGCTACCAAGGGTCGACTGGTCATCACTGGTAAGTCATTTTCCAACTCCAGTTTTCTTAAGAAAGACGATTTTGGATGTTCTTCATTGGTTCTATGCCTGAAATGTTCTTAAAATCCAGCTCTGAATTTTCAAGGGCGGGCAATGAGCGAGGAGAAAAGTTGAGCCGCCCTGGTGTGAAATGAATGCACTTTTTATGATTAAAAACAATTTTCCTCGAATAAATTAATGTTTTTTCACACCAAAATCGTCGGTCTTAAATTTGAAAACTTTTCATTAAAAATCAATATCGTCGATCGAAGTCTTGTGTTTTTAATTGCATTTAATTTTTGCGTTTCATGTTTTCGAAACACGGACAAAATTTTGAAATTTAGATTCCATGTTTATGAACAGTTTTGAAACACAAGATACATTGACGCGATTTTTATTGAACTCACGAAACAACTTGTCACGATAACATTTTTTCCAATTATTCGAATTAATAAATTAAGCATTGCTTCATTCGATTTCATCTGTTATTATCTTAATTCCGGAAGTTTATTCCCCAACATTCCAATAAACAAAAATTGCCCGTGAAATAAAATTTTTACGGAAAATTGAGAATTTTATTCATAAATGAAAAAATGATTTGTTTCGTGGGTTTGAAAAATTGATTATGTCTACAGGGTGTCTGGCACTGTAAAAATTGCTCGCGGATAATACGATGGTCTAAATTTATCTACCAAAATCAGATACTCAGATTGAAATATTTTAAAAGTTTAATAACTCGCTCGGAAATAATAATCTCTACCCATCATTGTTTCATACGTACAAGCTTTAACTCGCTGTTTCAAGTACCCAAATTTTCGCTAAGCTTCTTTCATCATCACCTTAAATTCTTGCAAGCTATGGTGTTTTACAAATAACAAAATTCGTCAATTTTTAAATTTGTTGCTGCTCCATTACACGGCCTTACTTTGGATTTGTCAGGCACCCTATTTACATAAAAGTCTTCAGTCGGCAACATTTCTAACAAAATCGGTTGCCCAATTAAAAAAATCAACGTTTTTATAATTGCATCATAATCATATTCAGCTAATCACTGTTCAACAGGAAAAATTATTCCAATGTCCTCCACTATGTTTTCAACAATATTTTTACGGTATCTACTGAAATGAATCTCATTTGTCCTGCAAAAAAATAATTGAGCAAACATATTCCCTTCTCAGTCGTTTTTTTTCAGGATAAACAAGCGTCATTTTAGAAGACAGCATTATAATATTGTTGAAAAAACAGTTCATAGTATCGAAACAATTTTTTCCGTTGAACACTAAAAGTTGCCGTAGAAATGAATGTTACTAAAACCGATTTAGTTAAAAATGCGCGCGAAAATGCGTGAATATAAATGCGAACACACTCGCAAGCGGGCTTGGTCTCTTCTCGATCTTCGCACATTAATAAATAAAAGAGGCTGCGCACAACACAGCGTTGTCATGCTTTTCTTTGATTGAACGCGGTATCCGTAAATCCGATCGATGAAGAACTTAGTTCGTTAGCGAGTTACCTGAATGCTGGGACAGGGTACCCCTGCGGGCACGGGCCATGCACTCGCGCCACACGAGAGTTTTGCATCGCGCGATCCGTTTTTAACATCAATAAACCATCCATCGATCGGATGGACGGATTGAGCTCGATCGGCCGGTCGATCAGTCGGTTGATGATGATTAGCCAGTCAGTTGGTCATTCGATTGGTCACCATATCGTTGTCCTTTGTCTTTGTCTCGTTTTTTCTTCTCCATTTGCTTCTCATCAATTCTTTTGAATTTCGCTTTCACACGATACATAGTTTTGTCTGTTATCGCCATAAATACGCTTGATACGCTTGTTGAAAAAAGGGTTCCAAAACAGGTAAGTTTCCGACGAACCCCGGTTTGCGCTGTACAAGTGTTTGCTCATTTTTTTATTCTCCTCGTTGACAACGGAAACATTCATGGGGAAAGACCCATACACTATCCACCATACGCTACTTTCTTCATTGCATAGAACCCGTTGGAAGCGTAAGACCAAAATTTCCAAGCTTGGACAACCTTAATGGGCTAACTGCATTTTTGAATGGAAGCATCACTCTTCTTTGTCCGGCTCAGGGCTTCCCAGTTCCATCCAATAGGTACGATTTACTGACAATTTAGCGAAAGGTCTTTGGATTGTTTGACTTCGCGGTGTATTGTAATTTACCGATCAGTTTGAAACCCTACGAACTATATGATAGGATTACAGTAACTTCGATGGCAAAACATTCGGGACAAACGCTACCAACTTTTCCAAAAAATCCATCAACGTGTTGAATGTTGATCGTGTCACGGGAAAATCTTGAAAATGCAAGACTATGACCTCGACTAAACCGAAGATTTAATTTGTACGACTTTCAGTGTCGAATAACCAGAAAAGAATAACGGCTATCAATGAACTTTTAATTGATTACGATGTAGAGCCTGTTGGAAGTGTGAGGCCTAAATTTCCCACAATCGACAACTCCAGAGGATTTAGAACGAACACCGCTGGTTCGGTTACTTTAACTTGTCCTGCACAGGCATTTCCCGTTCCCATGGTCAAGTAAGTCACGATCTTGTTTACAAAGTCAACTACTCTTATTATTTGTCATTTGGCTATCAGAGTTTGGAAAAAGGACAATAGTCCGCCATCAGACAGTTATCTCTTTCTGGTTATCGACAGTAATCAAACATTCAGTCTGGATGCTTATGAAATGATGTTAGAAATTCGATGCTTTGCTTGAAGTTTTGTTGGCTTGTTTTACGAGTGCGCCAGTGGTACCAGGGATACCTTGTTTCATCGTACAGGTACAGTTCCCGTTCAAATAAGAAACTTTGAAATGATTCAAACGCAGAACCGGTTGGTGGCGTGAGGCCCAAATTTCCAACAATCGAAGACTCCAAAAGCTTTAGAACGAGTATGACTGGCTCCATTACTTTGTCGTGCCCCGCGCAAGCATTCCCCGTTCCTATGTTCAAGTAAGTTTCAGCGATGATTGGTAATTGTCGAACAAAGTCTGGAAAACGTAACTGTAGATACCCGGGTTTTTGATTTGATGTTGTGGTTCGAGTCTTCTAGTTTTTTTAGTAAAAATACCAGTTCCAGCTTTCAGGTTTTCGTTATGGCGATTTATTGTTTGAATCTTTGTTCAGAATTGTGTTGTAAAAGTCTGGTCCTGAAGTAAATAAAGCATGTCTTCCCGTGATGTAACAGAACCTCTTGGAAGCGCGCGGCCAAAGTTCCCATCTATGGCCGATTTACAAGCATTCAGAACTGCACTCGGTGGCGCGATGACATTACTGTGTCCTGCTCAAGGGTTTCCCGTTCCGTCTAACAGGTAAATTGGAGCGCAAGGTCAATGATTCAAAACCCCTATTATTTTCTTGGGTAGAACCAGCTTCAAGTTCGCGTCCTCAAATATCCGGGGGAAGTGATTTGCAAAGGTTTAGTGCGAAATCGCTAACGAGCGTTACCCTGCCTTGCCCTGCTCAAGGATTTCCAGTTCCTTTCTATAGGTAGGAGTCCAGGTTTTATTATTTCTCTAGATATAAGAAGGACTTTTTAATGCGGCTTCTACAGTGAGGTAAATATTACTCGGAACATCGCGGTTGTGATTACCAAAGAAGCGATCGATTGACTCGTCAAATTGTTTCGTTCAGGGGTATTCTGTCTCACTATTTTAAGTTTCGTTCCGTCCGTCACCAAGAAGAATCATTTTTCTTGTGTCCATCTCTATTTAGAACCTGTATCAAGCTCGAAACCAAAGTTGACTGCACTTGATGTGAAATCGTTGAATCCTGTTGCTAGTTCGGATCAAATAGCGACTTTGCTTTGCCCTGTTCAAGGATATCCTGTACCATTAGTCAGGTAAACATTGAATTCGTCCCCGTAGCAAAAATTTGCGTGTTTCGATGTGCATCAGAGAAGAATTAGCTCTGAGTGGTCGTGTCCGATGTAAGGGTTCCCTGACCTTGATGAAAAAAATAGCGCATCAGTGTAATCAGAGAGACTACCTTTTCTTTTTAGAACCAACGTCAAATACAAAGCCTAAATTGCCTACTAACCGAAAAGTTGAGTGGTTAGATTCTCTGTTGGGACATTCAGCAAGTTTGATGTGTCCTGTTCAAGGATTCCCTGTCCCTTTCTCCAGGTGAGATACATCAACAGTATTTACATTCGGTCAACTATTTTTCGTAGTACTCTTGGAGTCAAGTGATCGACTGAAGTGCAAATCATCATTGATCGTAAATTTACGCAATCGAAACGTCGAAGGGTCCTGTCCATAGCTTCTGATGTTCACGCATCTGTTTCGTGACGATTTAGGAACTATTCAAGATCGCTTGATCGCTTTCAGAGCCTGTGGCTTCAAGGTCGCCCAAACTTTTGTCCGATGATTTGAGTCGAACCATAAGACGATCTGAAGGTCAAAGTTTAACGATATTCTGTGCCGCTCAGGGAAGCCCTGTCCCTATAACTAGGTATATTTTCTGTTAATCTTTTTCTTTTTATAATCGTGCGATAGAACCTGTCGGTAGCAAGGCACCTACTTTCTCCGAGGATGCGAAGTTGTCAATGTTAGTTCGAAAAGTGGAGTCGAAGATTGCTATTTTCTGCAATGCTCAGGCGTATCCTATTCCTCTTACAAGGTACTATTTTGCACTCAGTTCCATTTCTATTAAAAACATACTCTTTTGCTGTCTTTTATCTTCGTGAAAAACAATTTCGCGTAAAGAATTTAAGTTGTGATTCTCTCGAATCGTGCGAGAATCCTTTGTGAAGAAAAACATCTTTGCGGCTTGCAAATATTGACATCTGCTGTAAGTTCTTCTACGTTTCAAAGGGCTATCCTGTTCCCAGGAATTCATTAGAAATAAGTCTCAGTTTTCCAATGCAGGAAATTAATCGGATGTTGATTCCTTCCATTATGTTATATTAGAACCGGTGTCGAGCAAAGCTCCGAAATTTTCCAGCGATTCGAAACAAGCTTGGTACTATAGAGCCGTCAGTCAGCGTATCACTTTGTTCTGTCCTGCGCAGGGGTTCCCAGTTCCATCTTACAGGTAGATCATTGCTCATGTTGATCATAAGACGTTTTTAAAATCTTGTTACTTTTTACGATAGAACCTGTATCTAGCAAGGCTCCGAAATTTTCCAACGACGCGAAGAAAGCTTGGTACGACAGAATTGCTGGTCAGAACTTGACACTTTTTTGTCCTGCTCAGGGGTTCCCAGTTCCATCATACAGGTATTTTACATGGAAATAAATCGGATCGTAAATGTAGTTCTCTTTCGTTAGAACCCATTGGCAGCAAGTCGCCTAAATTATCGAACGATCTGAAGGGTTCTTGGATGGAAAAGAGGGCCAATATTGATATCCCTTTGTTGTGCTCTGCGCAAGGTTTTCCCGTTCCTGTATTTAGGTAATTCTTGATCTATTGAATGTTACGATCATTTGACCAAATCCGTGCAGGTAAAATTCGTTTCGTTAGGAAAGTATGGGATATCCTGTCACTGCATGGGAATGATGTGTAGACAATTTGAAATTCGGTACTAAGCACATATCAAATGTTTTATGCGCTGTCACTTTGTCGCGATAGAGCCGGTATCTAGCAAAGCTCCAAGGTTGCCTCACAATGCTAAAAAAGCTTGGAATGACGGAATGGCTGCGCAAGATGTTACCCTCTTTTGTCCTGCTCAGGGGTTCCCAGTTCCATCTCACAGGTATTAGCTCGCATGTATCTGGGTTTGTTGAACATACACTATTCGTTCATCAGAACCCGTTGGAAGTAAATCGCCCAAACTAACGGGGGAATTGAAAGGCGGTTGGCTGGAGAAAAGAGCAAATTTTGATATCGCGATAATGTGCTCTGCGCAGGGTCATCCCGTTCCTGTATTTAGGTAAAGATTCAGACTTCCATTTTTCTTGTAGTCACTTTTGAGCTTTTCTTAACAGAGCCTGTAGGAAGTAAAGCGCCATCCGTCATGGGAGAAAAGGGAAGTTTGATGGAAAGACATTCTCATAGAGACATCGTAATATTTTGTCTCGCGCAAGGTCATCCTGTTCCAATATTCAGGTAACGCAATTGCTGAGTTTTCGAGCGACTTTTGATTTCTTTTGCCAGCATTTCAGCCACGTTTTTATTTTCATTGCCAAACAGGTTTTTCATGTTTGAGCTGCACTTTTAAAATGAGTTGATTCATAGAGAAAATTTCCTGATTTGTTCGATTTCGAAGAACCTGTTGGCAGTAAAGCGCCGTCGATCTCTGGTGATGGAAAGAGGTGGATGAAAATAAAAGCCTCTTTAGACTTTGGGATCCCATGCCAAGCACAAGCGCATCCGGTTCCGTCATTCAGGTAGATCATAGCGCATGTGTAGATGATCAAGACATTGCGTTATTTTTAGCCACGCTTCATTGCAAAAAAGTCGGAATAAGTGGTCCATATCTTCAGATTTTTCTCGTTGGATTCAGCTAATGTGATCTTCTCTCCATTTGAGGTTATTCAGATTCCTTCGTTCTGTTTAGAAGTCTTTAAAATTATTAGTTGATGACTAAAGCGACTGATTATGCAGACATCCAAAGTACCTAATTTTTTTTAGAACTGGCACAAATTTTCTTTCATCTGTTAGGAAGTTGATTTGACTATGACTCTTCGGGTCTACATACGGGAGTATCCTGTCCCTTCAAAAGGAACACATTTGTGTTCATATTCAATTATTTTGATGACCACACAAAGATGTGCATGATTACGAAAATCGTTACATCTTTCTAGAACCTTTCGGAACTAAGGCACCCAAATTCTCGACTGACGATCGAGCCAACTCTTTTATGCGTGATCAAGGAAATCCCCTGACCTTACTTTGTCCCGCTCAAGGACACCCAGTTCCATTATTCAGGTAATTGAAACAAGATGTCCAATCATCTTCAGAAGCAGTTGACATGAAACAAAATATTCCGGTGACCAATCCATACAATTTCAGTGATTAAGTTTATTTTTATTGAAATATGTCTCAGAACCCGTAAATGGCGCTGCACCTAGAGTGTCAGTAATGGCTATGATAATGGTTCTCACCTTTCGAGTGGAAGCGGAATTGGCACTCTTGTGCCAGGCCCAAGCAAACCCGGTCCCAATTTTCAGGTACGACTTCTTTTTTTGGCAAACGAGCATTTAAAGAATCATCTGATGAAACTCGTGCTTTGCACTTTGTATTGGTAACAAGTGGATTCAATAGGAGGTCGAATCCCTTCTTTTTCTAGAACCGTTGGGCAGTAGTCCTCCTCGTGTACCCTCTAGGTCAAAAAGTGATGTGATAGAAAAAGTAGAGAACGGCACAGCAACGTTGCTTTGTGAAGCGCAAGCTTATCCAGCACCTTTCTACAGGTGAGGAAGACAAAATTTCTTTTCATGCGCATCGACAAAGACGAATGAACTTCTGATTTTTGCATCATTTATAAGTATTCTATAAATTGGACTCCCTGCTCCATCATTCAGGTATTTTGATTAAAAATTCAGGGACAATGCAAGAAGTCAAACCGTTTGATTTCTGCGGTCCATTAAAACCTTCCAAATTTCGTTTCAAACCTGACCTTAACATGAAACGAAATTTTCTGGTGGCCAATCATGAATCGTTCAAGTATTTCTTAGAACCTGTGAACGGCGCTGGCCCGAAAGTTTCTCCAATGGCTAAGTTCGCAGTTTTCACGTTGCCAGCACAAATAGAATTGGCACTGTTGTGCCAGGCTCAAGCCAACCCAGTCCCAATTTTCAGGTATGAGCATCTGATAGTAGATGTTTTGGTGGCTGATCATGAGTAGAAACCTAATTGTTCAAGCATTTCTTAGAACCTGTAAATGGCGCGGCACCAAAAGTGTCAGCAACGGCTAAGATCACGGTTCTCACGTTGCCAGCAAAAACAGAAATGGCACTATTGTGCCAGGCTCAAGCGAACCCGATCCCAATTTTCAGGTATGATATTCGTCTGATTTGACAGTGACCCCTCGAAAAAAACGACTGTCATCTTGAATGTTGCGCCGGCTGAAAACTGCTAGTTGATTTTCGGTATCGTGCTTCGAATTGAAAGGTTGATTTATTTGTAGAACCCTTGGGCAGTAGTCCTCCTCGCGTACCTTCTAGATCTAAAGGTGACGTGATGGAAAAAGTAGAAAGTGACACAGCGACACTGTTGTGCGAAGCGCAAGCTTATCCGGCACCTTTCTACAGGTGAGGGATGTTCAGTGTTCTATATTAATTTTAACATCAACAAAACCAAACATGAGTTCGTTAATTCTCCTGATTTGTGTACAAATTATTCTCTAACTGAGAAATGCTTTACCTGTTCAAACATTACGGAAGAATGTTGAATGCGATTCGTTGGCATTTTATCTATTTTCATCTGATGCAACTGATCATCATAACATTTTGTTTTTGATGTAATTTTGTTTCGTAAGACTTTGAGCACTTGATGTTTATTGTTATCTCTTGACTACTTTCAATGATCGAACATCTTGCGAATTCCAGATTCCCAAGTCGACGTACCGCCAAAAGTGTCGGATAGGAATAGCATCGGTATGAAGATGTCGATCGTTGAAAAGTGGTCAATGAGTTTGCAATGCCCTGTGCAGGGATTTCCCGTACCCCAAACCAGGTAAATCATTTTTCAGCAGTTGTCAGTTCGTTTTATTATGTTCACCAACCTCGTTCGCTGCTTGTAGTTAGATGAGGCTAATTGTTAACTAAATTAGTAAGACTTTGTTAGGGGTCCGAATAGGTTTGAGCGAATTTTCGTTGAAATATGCAAAATGGTATGTTCTAACAGTTTAATTGTTCAAGAATTAAGGATTCGTTTCCGTCCAGTTTGTTGACTTATGCGTCTTTATTTCGATATTCCAGATTCTCGGGTCAACGTTCCGCCCAATGTTTCGGATAGAAACATCAATGGCATGAAGATGTCGATAGTTGAAAATCAGTTTGTAGATTTACTCTGTCCAGTACAAGGTTTCCCCGTGCCTACGATAAGGTAGGACGATTTTCAAAGAATATCGCTTTTCCCTTGGCGAAATACATGTTTTGTAGATTTCTTCATTTTTCAAAAGACGCAGTCTCATCCGTACTCAAGCGCATTGTAAGATGAAATTGTATTATCTGCGAAGCAATCGAATCCTTGCACTAGATTTCAATTGAACGAATGATACTCTCTTCAACGATCGATTTCCGTCCATAAAGCGTATGTGTTTATCAAAACGTTGCAGATTCCCAAGTCGACGTCCCGCCAAATGTGTCAGATAGGGACATCAATGGCATGAAGAAATCGATCATTGAAAGAAAGTCAGTGAGCTTGCTCTGCCCAGTGCAGAGCTTTCCCGTGCCAAAAACCAGGTATGATGGTTAGGAACTTGATGATTTCGTTCAGTTCTCATTTCGCGTTTGTAGTTCCAAAAGATGCGGACCAAGACAGACCGAAAATTGGCTACCAATCGAATTTCCAGCTCGAGCGCGTTATGGGTAGCATAGTTGAAGCTTTTTCTCGCATTATTTTTAGAACCTTTGGGTAGTAGCCCGCCTCGTTTGCCGGCTAGATCAAAGTTTGATGGAGTCATTAAAACAGAAGACGACACGGCCACTTTACTTTGCGAAGCGCAGGCCTATCCGGCACCTATTTCCAGGTGAGAAATCTTGACTGGATCTATGAAACTTAATGGAATTAACGATTAACATGTGCTGAATTTCGTCTTCTAAATGAGCGGTGTCCAGGATCAAGTGTCTGCATGAATTCTTATCCATGTGAAAAAAGTTGGGCCTAAACTAAGCTTAATCTTGGACAGGCCTGATTCGAACAAGGTCAGGTCCCATTTCTAGTTGGATTTAGGTATGAATCAGGCCTGTCTATCATTGTATCTATTTCGGGCCTAATTTGTTGATTAAACATATGTAATTTATCTTCAACTGACTCTGATGGCCAATCATCATCTTACACTCCATCTCCAATCTTTTCATCTATTTATAACTTCTAACAAGTCAACCCCGGTTGTTTTTCTTCGATCATTGATGCAATACTCGCAATGTGGATTCGACAGTAAAAATTCACAAAGACTTCGTTGGGAGAACAAGCAGTCATGATTGCGACATTCCAGATTCTCGAATCGACGTGCCGCCAAATGTTTCGGATAGAGACAGCAGCGGAATGAGGAAATTGATCCTCGAAACCCTGTCTATAAGTTTACTGTGCCCAGTGCAGGGTTTTCCTGTTCCCTTAACCAGGTAGGAAGGTCTAAAGTTCGTCCAAACGACACCGAATCGAGAAATTCTGAGTTCTTTCGAAAGCCAACCCTTCGAACCTCTGAGAAACCGGCCGACGAGCGAATTCCTTGACAAGACATTTCGGCTTGTCAAACCGTGCACGTTTTTCAGAGCCAACGAGCAATGTCGCTCCTCGTATTGCGGGTGAACGTTACGAGGGCGGGAAATTGGTAACGGTAGCAGCTGGTAGAATTGTTGGAATGATTTGCGCTGTTCAGGGGTTTCCTGTGGCATTCACGAGGTACGTTGTACAATTTAAAAAGTGATCCGTAACTTTTCGCGGCTTTGCAGAGGGAGTCAATGAACTTGCTCCTCGCTCGTCGGCTAAACGATTCGAGGGTTGGGAAGTTATTCATGTTACTGTTGGAAAGGGTATTGCGCTCGCGCATTCGCTGCAGGCTTTTCCCGTTCCGACGACGAGGTACTGTTTCCGGAGCATTTCTTACCGTTTTTTGCGGCAGGTCGTTTCTTCTTTTTTCGTTAACGTTGGTCTTTTTCCGAAACACTTTGACGGGCAGAAGTTAGGCGGAAAACGGAAGTTTTTAATGGTTTTTATCAACTTTATGCACTTTTATCTTGGATTGAAAAATGTAGTGAGTAATTTCGATGGGATCCTTATCAATTTTCCTCTTACTCAAGTAAGTAATTCTTCTGCGGCTGTAAAATTATTTCGATGCATTTTTTTGATGCTACAAATGTTTTATTAATTTTTAATCAGATTCAAATAAACGAGGAACAAAATGAATGGAATAATTTTATAACTGCGGCGAGTCGTTTATTTAAACACACTGTGCTGTTGCTCTGCCTTATCTATTTAATTTCTCACATTCATGGAAAGCAATTTGTTGGTACTTTCACTTGCTCATTAAAATGAATAAGAGGTAAGTATGCTGTTTTATCTTTTCTCATCATGCATGAATTATCATCTTTTTAATGTTTTCTGAAGAGTAAGTCCTCTCTGTGGAAGGTACGTACATGTTGACGAATAACAATATTTTTCCAGAATAAAAAATAATATTTCAACCACGTCTTAATATTTATTACGGCTGCTTTGTATTTTTATATAGGTACATGTTGGACTGCATATTTTTTGGAATATCAGTATTAGACTTTGTTAAATTTGAAATTTAAAGCACATCTAAATCGAAAAATAAGTTATGAAAACAAGCAAATAACGAATTTTTATTTTTATCCAAAAAGATTAATAAATATTCATGTTTCATTCAATTTCCAAGTGTAAAATTCACATTAATTTTCAGTATAAAAGATCGAAGTTCTAACAGTGCAATAATCGAATTCTTCCAAAACGATGCACTTTTTCAAATTAAATCTGAACTGAAAATCAATCCAGTTTCAAAACGATGAAAATGTTTCGTTGCAGATGGTACAAGTTCATCGAAGGCACTTCCAGGCGACAACCAGTGCAGCTGAACGAGCGCGTTCGTCAAGTCAGTGGGACCTTGATCATTCGCGAAGCCCGCGTCGAAGATTCCGGAAAGTACCTGTGCATCGTCAACAATTCAGTAGGCGGAGAAAGCGTGGAGACCGTTTTAACGGTCACCGCGCCTCTGGAATCGGAAATCGAGCCCAGCACGCAGACCATAGATTTTGGCAGACCCGCGACCTTCACCTGCAACATCAAGGGCAACCCCATAAAAACCATCGCGTGGCTCAAGGACGGAAAACCACTGGGACATGAAGAAACCATCTTGAGAATCGAAAGCGTCAAGAAGGAAGACAAAGGAATGTACCAATGTTTCATAAAGAACGACCAAGAAAGTGCCCAAGCCACCGCCGAATTGAAACTTGGTGGACGCTGTAAGTACTTGAAAACTTTACATGGGGATTTCAGTGACTTATCAATTCTTGATTTCGTTCCAGTCGAGCCACCCCAGATCCGTCAAGCTTTCCACGAAGAAACTCTTCAACCCGGACCCAGCGTGTTCTTGAAATGCGTAGCCAGTGGAAATCCCTCGCCGGAAATCACTTGGGAACTCGACGGAAAAAGATTGTCCAATACGGATCGACTCCAAGTGGGCCAGTACGTCACCGTCAACGGCGACGTCGTGTCCAACCTCAACATCTCCAGTATCCACACGAATGATGGAGGATTGTACAAGTGCATCGCGTCTTCGAAGGTAAACAAAGTTCAAGGACGTTCTTTCACTGTGTTTCCAAGATGGAGTTAAAAATTTGGATTTGATCATTCCAGGTTGGCTCTGCGGAACATTCTGCACGTCTCAATGTTTATGGACTACCTTTCATTCGTCACATGGATAAGAAAGCCATCGTCGCGGGAGAGACGCTCCGAGTGACTTGCCCCGTTGCCGGTTACCCCATCGACAGCATCGTCTGGGAACGCGACACCAGGATTCTCCCGATCAACAGGAAACAGAAGGTTTTCCCCAACGGAACGCTGATCATCGAGAACGTTGAGCGGCAAAGCGACGCAGCTACGTACACTTGCGTTGCTAGAAACGCTCATGGGTACAGCGCAAGAGGAACATTAGAAGTTCAAGTCATGGGTAAGTGTAGAAGTTTCGTTCGATGATGCAATCGTTGTTGTTCTGAAGGTTTCATCAAACGTTCCCTTGACAAGATTCAACCTCTAGAACACCAACGATGTGAATTATTTATGTAGCGATCTGAACAGTTCTTAAAACCTTGAAAAGTAGGGAAAATGATTGTTGAAAATCGCGTCAGATCGCTACGGAAATAATGGAAAAAGCAGACTTGACTTTCAGGGCGTATATTTATAAATTCCTGATGTTGCGAATCTTCGTCGATGGTCAATTTGCCTGTCTTCCGGCAAACTCGAAAACTGGCTCGAATCCGTCGAACCGGAAATTGGTAGCAAAGATCCCGATTTCACTAAATGTAACGTTTCTTTGCAGCAAAGACCCCAGTACTGTCCCCTTGTCCCTTAGACCGGCCGAAGGGCCTGAAAAAGGGCTTGTAATCTTGGTATCGAGGTGAAAGGTGGTGAAAAATAGTCTTTGAGTTTGCGTATTGCGCTTCCTTCAGTGCCACCTAAGGTAGAACCGTTTGCGTTTACGAAGCTGCCGATGAATGCCGGGGAATTTGCGAACCTGCAGTGCATCGTGCCGAGCGGGGACTTGCCGCTGAAGATTCGCTGGAAGTATCCCGGGGACGAGATGGGCGGCGCATCCGGGGTCCTCGTTAAAAAAGTGGCAGATCGCATTTACATGCTCATGATATCCGTGGTCCAGGCTAGGCACGCCGGGGAATACGCTTGTAAAGCGGAAAACGCAGCGGGGACGTCGTCGCACACGGCGTTGCTTACAGTAAACGGTTCGCAGAGCTCGCTCACTCGCTCTAGCAGCTTGTCCTTTGTTCCCTCTTGCACACTTTCCCAGATTCCCAGTCATCTACTCCGTAACCTTCGTTGTGACCTTGCGCAGTCGGGCCGCAGTTGCTGCCGATTTTCTTCAATTCCGACACCGCGAACGAGGGGGATTCCGTGACGATTGCCTGCTCCGTGCTGAAGGGCGATCTTCCGATGGACATTTTTTGGGCCTTTAATGGCACGCCGATAGACTCGTCCAAGGGCACGGACATCATCGTTACGAGAATCAGTAGTCTGACGAGTTTGTTGAGCATCAACGGAGTCTCCGCGCGACACGCCGGGGAATATTCGTGCTCCGCGTCGAACCTCGCCGGGGGAGTCAGTCACTCGACGACTTTGTCGGTCAACGGTACCGTCATGTTTTCTATGGCGACTGGGAATGACGTAGTCGCTTCTCCGCTTCCGATTTATCTACACTTTCCTGCTTTTGGGATGTTGGTTTTTGTTAAATTATTCGGTTTCTTAATTAAACATATCGAAATCGTGGAATTGACAACCTTGAAAAAGACGTTTTCAATGTATGACAGAACTGGAGGTTCTAATTATACAAAAAGTTCAAATGGAGATGTAATGCTCCAAAATCGTTCATTTTAATCAATACATTACTCGATTTTCTGCAAAAATAACTTGCATTTGCTAATTTAATCCAAATTTTTTTAGCTCAAAAGTATAATTACAAAAAATCGAATTCTTTAAAAAATTACTATCCCGAATTCAATAAAACCCCGAGAAAATGTCGAAAACTTTCCCTGATCTCAACTCCCCAACGTTCCCTTTCTTCATCGAACCCCGAATTTCTGCGTCGTCGGTCTTCTGTGACATCCAATCTTCTAAACTCTCTGCCCCCAGTTGCTCCACAGATCTTACAGTTCACGTTCGGAGAAGAGCCGGCGAATTCCGGCGACTTGGTCTCGGTGACCTGCTCCGCGGTCAAAGGTGACACGCCGATCGATCTCGAATGGGCCTTTAATGGAGAGCCGATCGAAAAGCGACAAGAAACGGACGTTGTAATCGGAAGTACAAACAAAAAGAACAGCGTGTTGACCATCGAGTCGGTCGCGGCGAGACACGCCGGCGAGTACACTTGCACGGCCTCGAATCACGCCGGAGCCGTCGCCCGATCGGCCGTTTTGGCCGTCAACGGTACCGAAAAGCATCGCTGTGTTGAAAAAATTTCGTTCTGCTCACCCTTCTGCCAATCCTGCACCGTAACACTCCTGTAAAGCTAAACTCGACTCTTTTACACTCACAGTCCCGCCACAAGTCCTACAATTCTCTTTCGGCGACGACCCCCTGAACTACGGGGAAATGCTCTCCGTGTCCTGCGCGATTGTCAAAGGCGACTTTCCCATTAATCTGACGTGGACGTTCAACGACGAGCCCGTAGATTTTCACCATCCCGACGTAAATATCGTACCGAGCAAACGAGTCAGCTTCTTAAGCATTGATAGCGTGATGGCCAATCACGCCGGAAAGTACAAATGCATCGCTACGAATGCGGCCGGATCCGACAGCCACACGGCCGTTTTATCGGTCAATGGTAGTAGATCATTATTTTCGATGCACTTGCGATGTTTTGACCTCTCCGGCTTCTTGTACTTGGATTCAGTATTCTTATCGCTGGTATTTTTGCTGCGCAAGGTTCGTGGCGTGGATTATTGTACCTTGTAGATATGGCAATGAAAGATTGTACGATTGGAAACAGCAAGGACACTGTAGATTTACCGCAACGACTTTTCCGGTTTTTTTCTTCTTACCTTCAGGAGCTATTCAATCATGAATCAAGGTATTTCAGGTTTCATTCTGCTTTCTTTGTTCTTGGATCGAATCATTCGGAAATCACGTGGAATCAACTTCTAATGTCTTTTCGTAAGAAAAAGAACCATAGAAACCAGTCAAATCAACTTTCACGAATGATCAACTTGCAGATTTAGTGTGTGAAGATGATGGATGGAAGAACAAGTGTCTTTGAAACCAATGAAATCATGAATGAATAGCCCCTCGCTGTGTACAGTATTTTTCTTCCACCAATTCCCTTCCAAATGAAAACAGTTGCTCCGCGGATCGCTCCGTTTGAGATTGCCGACAAGGCCGTGAATTCGGGAGATTCGGTATCCGCTGTTTGCACCGTCGTTAACGGAGATACGCCCTTGGAAATAAGCTGGGCGTTGAACGACGTTCTCATAGGGGATGATCATCCCCAAATAACCATCACCGCCAACAAGAGAAACAGCTTCTTGACCATCGACTCGGTCAGTCAAAGAAACGCGGGCGCTTACACTTGCGTCGCTTCAAACGCAGCAGGAGCCACGACTTACACCACGGATCTTATAGTCAATGGTACTCGTAGTTGCGCCAGCGGAAAGACTGATTTTCCTGCTTTTTATTTCGCCTCGTTTCACTCGTCAAACCCTCTATCCCTTGCACTCGTTTCCTTGAAGGTTCAGGCTCGACTAATCGAACTTTTGGGCTGTGCTTTCGCTCACGATTCGATATTTTTCGCACTAGTTTCTCCGCGGATAGCGCCTTTCGAGATAGCCGACAAAGCCGTGAATTCCGGGGACTCGGTTTCCGCCGTTTGCACGATCGTCAAAGGAGATAACCCGCTGGAAATCAGTTGGGCCCTTGATGACGTGCCGATTACGAATGATCACCCGGAGATTTCCGTGACGAATAATAAGAGGAACAGTGTTCTGTCGATCGATTCGGTGAGTCAGAGACACGTCGGGGCGTACACCTGTGTCGCTTCGAATGCAGCAGGAGCCACGAGCTACACCTCGGAACTCATAGTCAACGGTACCCTTCCAACCTTGCGACTTTCAGCTTTTTTGCTTTTTTAGGAAATTTCAATTGTTTTTTTTTGCAAGAATATTCCCTACCCTCCCCCCAATTTTCCAACCACATTTCACGGATACCCCTCCCGAAATTTTCTTCGAGTGTGAAGTTAGAACCGTTTGTTTTTCGAAATGCACTGCAGTTCCTCCCAGGATCGCTCCTTTCGAGATATCTGATAAGGCCGTGAATTCGGGAGAATCGGTTTCCGTCGTGTGCAACATCGTCAAGGGCGATAACCCCTTGGAAATCAGCTGGGCGCTGAACGACGCCATCATCGGGAAAAATCATCCCGAAATATCGGTCGCCACGACAAAGAGAAACAGTTTGCTAGCGATAGAAACGGTGAGCCAGCGTCACGCTGGATCCTACACGTGTCTCGCCTCGAACGAGGCAGGATCCACGACGTACACCTCGTTACTCGAAGTCAACGGTACATGTCGATCGCCATTCGAACGCTTGCAACGTCTTTTTAACTTTTAACCGTTTAATTTACCACATTCACATCCTATCATTTTCATGTCCCTTAAAACGTCGAAAACAATGAATAACACGAACACCGGATTCCAGTTGTCCCACAAATAACGCCGTTCTCGATATCGGAGGAACCAACGAATTCAGGCGAGTCGATTTCCGTCGTTTGCGCCATATCCAAGGGCGATCTGCCCATTGAAATTTCCTGGGCGCATAACGACAAACCCATACCGATAAACCACCCGGACATCAATATCGTCGCGACGACTAAGAAAAATAGCATACTTAGCATCGAATCCGTTGCCGCGAGACACGCGGGATCTTACACTTGCTCGGCTTCCAATATCGCCGGGACTACGAGTTCCTCGGCCCTTTTATCCGTCAACGGTACGTCCCCGGGTTCCAGCACTTCGCTTACTTTTCACGCTTGTTTTTTCTTCCTTATTCAATGATCCCACATCCCAAGTCTTGGCGGAAGAAATGATGATGACGATAAATCGCGGCGCGAACTGTTTGGGCCGTTTAGAAACCGTTACATTTTTTGCTCAAGTTCCTCCGCAGATAGCGCCCTTCGTTATCAGAGACAAGCCGGCGAATTGGGGAGACACGGTTAGCGCTACTTGCACGGTTTTAACCGGGGATCAGCCGATTAGAATCGAATGGGCCCTGAACGGAGTGCCGATTTTTGACGAGCAGTCGGAGAACCTGGCGATTAGCACGAGCAAACGCGTCAGTTTACTGACGATCGAATCTGCGACCGCGAAATACGCGGGAGAGTACACCTGCTCGGCCAGTAACGCAGCTGGCGGGACCAGTCACACCGCCGTTCTCGCAGTCAACGGTACTTTGCTCAAAGCGACGAATAGAATCGCGTAGTTTTGCATCCGTGTCTTTATTTCTCAAAACTTTGCTGTCTTCCTACCAACTTCCTCTCAACTTTCATATTTTACAGGTGTTTCTGGTCCGATTAGCTCTTTCGGGGTAGCCACGCGAAGCTGGGAAAGCGTAGAAATTTAAGTCGAACTTGATGAAACTTTGCTCAACTAATGAAACGTTTGTTTAGTCGCTCCGCAAATAGGTCCATTCTCGATCAGCGATGGTCCGGCTAATTGGGCAGATACCGTGTCCGCAACTTGTTCCATTGTCAAGGGCGACTTCCCCGTTAAGATAACGTGGTTGTTTAACGGGGAACACATCGGCTTGAAAAATACCGATGTCCAGGTCACTCGAATAAATAAGCACATGAGCGCGGT
>JABFQM010000379.1:0-37680 GCA_022816865.1 Zelostemma sp. ZL-2020 | reverse complement strand
AAACAGTTATAAATTTGTAAAAACAATTCCGAAATATCCGAGGTGTCAAAATTTGATCGTCCATTTTTGACAGCTGAGCAGACGGCTGTCAAAAATGGACGATCGGATTTTGACACCTCGGATATTTCGGAATTGTTTTTACATATTTATAACTGTTTCGTGTGCTTCGAATCGGTTTCATCGGCTAGATAAATTGGTGCTGGTTGTTAAAATATTTTTATTTCCCGGTTTATTTAATTATTGCGACGTACAGGACGGCGCAAAATTTTCTCGCTCTATCCTTTATTTTTCCCCTCTTCATCCTTGTCTCATTTTACTCCCGTAGGCTCTTAATTCTTACTGTGAAGAACCAGTCTATTTACAACTGATTTTTTCCATCTTTGTATTTGTTCACTGATTTATTATTACAACATTTGTATTTTTGACTAAAAGGCAGATGAATGTTCAAAATGAATTCATGCTTCGTATTGATTTAAGGAGTACAAACTCAATAAAAAATATTTTTTCAAGTGCTTTTCTGACAATTATTCAATTACAGATCTTTTAATAATCTCAATACTTTTTTTCAATTCAATAGAATTCTCAGAAAGCAATTTTACAATTTCTTAAAAAATGTCTAACAATAAAAGGTATCTAATCAAAAATGCATGTTTACCTTAAACGTGTAAAGCTTCTAAAAAAGTAAATTTTTCACATCCTGTAACATAGGTTAATCGATATGTCATATTTTGTGTCAAATGACAATATCTTTGTTACAAATTATTACTTAGATCGGCCGATTTTTGTCCCGCACAATTCTTGCATAAATTCGGGAGCAATGTCTTTTCAAACTCTTCTGAAATGAATCGGGGCAACGATAGCTTGGATGAAAATTAGCCTAATTATTCTTTAGTCTCGGAGAACAAACAAGAGTAGGAAAGTTGAACACGATGACAGACTACAATCATGAACCTATTAAGTTGTAAACACTGTAATTGTGCTATATGAAAACAGAAAAGTTCTACCTGAAATAAAGTTTGGAAAGTTTGAATGAGAAATAAATTGGCTCTCGTAGAGATAAAGTGTGAAGAAATTATTTAGCCTAATTGGACATTGAATTATGTTTGGAAGAGAAATGTTGTGTAATAAGGAGACAGTTGAGCGCCAGTTGCTTTCATCGAAGAGTAATAACAAAAAACAAACAATTTCAAAAACGAAGAGAATTTTAATTTTGTATCAAAAAATATGTTAAGACTCTCTCTCTCTTCCGAACGTACGGAAACCACTATTTTAAGTTTTATTCGTGCGTATTAATGTTCCATTGTTTTTACGGCAAGCGCGATTTTTGTACGAAGTAGATGAGAAGTTGTATATCAATTGGACCAAAAAGAGTATAACATTGAATGGTATGTAATGCATGTTTCCTCATTCACACAAAGATGGATTCATTGTTTTCATGAGTCACACAATGATTATGAAAGAAAAGTGTGCTGCGCTATTTCTGTAGAGCTTTCGTGGAATACAATAAGTAAGGTAAAGTCGTGAGACAAAAGACAAAATGATATGGACAACAGCAGTTGCAGACATTGCTGCAGTGACTCAAACGCGACTTTGTTGGATTTATGGATTATAATGAGATGAAAGGGTGGGGAAGATCTGTTCGTGACATAACGACAATGAGGACGAAAAAGAAGTAGGCGGAACAGCCATCGCAGAAATACATAATTTAAACACCTCCAAAGCCCAGCCTCCGAAATGTTGCCTCGTCAATCTTCACAATCAACTCTTTCTTCCTTTCGTTTTTTTTTTCAGGAAAAAAAGAAGGGTAACTTTTTATGAAGAAGAGCGTGCAAGTTATTCGGCAAATACCAACTACAACGTTCCTACAATTGTACTCTCGTTTGTACAACTTCACATTGTACAAGGAAAGTTTTCTGCTTGGCGGATCGATTCTTTAAGTTTAGAACTTTGTCATTGATGGATACTTTTCCTCGTCGTGTTGAATGCAATCATTGCTAGTAAAGCAGCTCCAGAACATTTTGGCTCTAATGACAATTGAATAATAATCAAAGAGAGATGTTTCGAAGAAACAATAAGTAAAAATGCTTAGAGGACTGAATTTGTCATAATTTAGATTCATTTAATGAATATTTATTTCCCCATACGAGCAATGACATGGAAATGGCTCGAGTCTAAATCGCGGGGAGTATCATTTCTCGTCATAATCTCTTAAAGCTCCAAGCTTTACCGAATGGACTAAAATTACGGGAACGAAAGAAGCATGAAACAAGATGCTTTATGATTCCGTAACTTCAACGCTCATAACTATGCAACGCTTTGTAAAATAAAAAAAAGTACGTTATTACATCTGTTGATGTTAAAGCGTGTATGAAAAAAGCAATTAACACAAGATTTGTGCGATGAAGCACGGAACAAATTTAAATTCCGTAAAAATCTTAGGGCTGATCGTACTCGAGGTTCTTCTACTGCTCTCCTGTCCCCTTTTTCTCTGTTAACCGGCTGTGTCTCTTCGTCGTTTGCCGGCCATGTTCCCGTGAACGCGGTTTGCGTCACTCGACCCTCATTCTCATCTACCTCTTTCATTTCCGGCCCGGATTTCACACTGACGTGAGAGAACGTAGAGACTTCTCTTCGCGAGAAAAACCATTGAGTTTAACAGATAAAATTTTCCACTTCTACGACAGGGCATTACCGAGGAAAAAGGGAAAGACATATGTCAGCATGAAGACCGCAAATTTTACATTAGTCTTTAATTGGAAAATCGATTCTAACCACGTTCGCACGGCTTCCTCGACGATAAAGGTTCAGCTTTGCTGCGTGACGAGGAACATTTGTCATTTTCATGATCAAAATTTCCTTCTCCTCAAATGCAGAAAAATGTCAAGGGCCGTTACGTATTTTTTTCAAAATTTCGAGAGAACGAGGCTCTCCGCGGTCACTTGAGATAGAATAGATGATACGAATATTAGTATATGTATTCAGCTATTGCTGTCGGTACTCAAATACGGTCTGAGCAGTACACCATTATCTGCAGACTTCCGGGACGTGGTCGATCTCGCGGAACATTTTAATGATATCTTACTACGTACAATATACTCGGTGCTCGATCATCTTAGCTAACAGAGCATAATACCCTCGCGTTCGACGAAACAACTCTCGGACAACTGAACAGCGTCGTGCATTTATACTCCTAACGCTCTTTTAGTCTCCCTCCCTCAATACACTTCACTTTTTCTTTCTCCCACGTTCCGGCATTTCAAGTTTTTCCCATTTTATTATCGCGCATTCGAGTTCACGTCGACTATTTCGTACGTGCCAAAGTTATTTTTAAAATTTATAGCGACGAGATTAGGTGAGAAATTTTAGCCACGAGTCGAGCAGAGTGGCTGTAATGGTGCACAATCCCGTGCGAATTCTCGCAAAGTTGTGCCGTCAGGGAAGATTGAGCGAAGCGCTGAGGAAAAAAATGGGAAAGCAGACATTTGTCACAGCGGCTTCTATATTCGTGGCTCCTTTCGTTTATGCAAACATATGGCCCAACTGATGTTTACTTCTTTGCAAACCTAATTTTAGCTCCTTCGAGAAGGATCGTGAAATTTCTTCGGGGCATGCCTACAAAAAGGGAAGTCCCTGCACTGCAATCTCTCTCGTTCGTGCTAACTTTCTCCCTTGAGGTGTAACAACCATTAGTCATGATACCGTTTGTGATAGGGGAATAGAACTCAGGACGTTGTTTCGTGGAAAAACAAATACCTTGCGCTTAAAAAACGATTCGGTATAAATTGAAGAGTGTATTGCGATAGGAAAAAATGTACTATGTAAAAGTTGTACAAAAATGTCACTGTCATCGTTGTTATTAAATTGTAATATATTTAAGTATGTGCATGTAAGTTTCTTTCGTCACGTTTATAACATTCATTTTATTTGTGAGTTTGTGATGAAACAATTTCTGCGACAAATTTGATATATGTAAATTCAATTTCTACTTTAAGACAAAACTGTATTGAATTTCCAAAACGATTGGAGTTCAGTTCAGAACTCAAATAATTGTCGTTGAATCGTTTCTAATAATAAAGAAAGTTGCATTATATGAAGTAAGCGTCCCTTTTTTCGAAAAATTGATGTATCAATACAGTTCTGAATTAATTTAGAGGAGATCTGCAGTTAAATCTCAATAACTTTTGATCTACAGATCTAAAGTTATTCAAAATTTTGAGGTAGCTGAAAGGCTACATTAAATAAACGGTCAAACGTGGTTAAATTTATGCTACCGAAGCGATAAAGTAAGCCGTCTTGCCTGGTATTTTCAAAAATGACTGTTGCCTTGCATTATTCTGAGAAACTGTTCTTTCCACATTCAAGTCGTCCGAGCCAGAATTTCGAACTCTCTTGAGGCCTTGGTAATCTTGATTTTTAAGACTTGTAGGCTTGAATTGAGTTCTAAATATGCATCAAACTAGGACCTGAAGGAAAAAATTTAGTTTTTCTCAATATGGAAATATACTCTCTTAATATGAATGAGTGAAATTGTCATTTAATGAATCAGTGAAGATGAAACCTAAGTCACTTCAAGTTGTCTCTTAAAAAAACGTTTTTCGACTATATCTTAGGAGTTTTTCTTCTCTATCTAGTTTTTGTTTTTTAGTTACTGAACATTACTCTCGTTTGACAGAACTCACTAATGTTACTTCTCAATCAATCATGAGAAAACCAGTGTACTTTGTTTTTCACGTATAGCTGTCGCTCTAGAAAGTTGCAAATCGCTCTTTAGATATAGTATACCCACCCGGACGAGACAGAATAAGGTATACGTAATTGTTAGATTAAACAAACATAAGTTTGACAAAAGGTTGACATAAGGTATAGTTATTAGATTAGACGAACCTACTTGATAATCTGAATTAAACCATTGTCTTGTCCGGATGAATCTACCACTCATATTTTTTCCTCCCTCTTTTTTGGGTATTCTCGCGATTTGCGGCTTTGAACTAATGAAGTGAAATTGCGCGCGCACGAGCGACGACGCGCAGCGCAGTCTTTTTCTTTTGGCGATAGCTTGGAAATCTGTTGCCAAAGCGTGCACGGATGCACTACTACATAGGTATCTATCCGGATGAGACAGCGGTATAATTTAGATCGAACTTCACTTGGTAAGTTCATTTAATCTAACAATTTCATCAGAGAAAAATTAAAAAAAGCTATTGAGGAGTTATAAAATAAATTCTAGGTCGCACCCGACGAGATCTGAAAGAATTTGATAAAAACTTAATTGAAAAATGAAAAATTTAATCGTTTTAAACAGTTTGAAGGGGCTAGTTACAAGTTTCATCGGAGAAAAATGGGAAAAAGATATAAGTAGTTCTGAGAGGAGTTTTGAGTCTCACCCGACGAATTTTGCAAGAATTCAATGAAATATTTATTTAAAAACAAAAACTAGAATAGCTGAATTGGTAAATGCAAAAACGATATGAGTTCAATTTTCTACTTTTTCACTTTTTCCTATATATATATAGGGATATAATTAGCCAGCGGATCGATTGGCAATGTCGTATTTTTCGTTTTGTCGAATTTTGACTCTTGTGGAATAAGATCTTTTTACGGGTCGAGGTTTCATGCGGCAGGAAGTGTCTGGTAAAACAGCATATTAGCGTCTAAAAAAAGCATCTTAATCCGAATATTCTGAATTCACCTATCGCACGGGGCGACGAGCAATAATTATGACTTTTACAGATGAGGCCAAGTTGAAAGATCAATCGTGCCATCTATGCATGTAATTGGTCAAAACTAGTATTGACCAACAGCACTTGGACAAAACTAGTTTTGACTGAAATGGTCAAAACTAGTAGAAACTAGTCGAAACCAGTTTTGACTGGAAAAGGGTTTAGAATGTAACTTATGATAAAAAAGAATGGTGCAAATTACAAATTGTAAGGCAGGAATTAAAATCTAGAATATCAGCTTGAGCCCTTTAAGTTAACCCGTTTTTCTAGCGCAAGTTTGAATTCTCAATCTCAACGTAAATTTAATTAAAATTCTTTCATGTTTTTCAAAAAGAGCTTAAAAAGTCACCCTAGAAAAAGTCATACTTGGCATAATTATCCTGACTTCAGGGTAATAACATCGTTAAAAGCATTTTTCTTGGTATAACTTACAATCTGTTTTTTTTTTCAAGTTGTTTCGTTTGACACTTGCAAAATGTAATGAAGGTGTGATAATATAAAATCTGGTGCTAAAACGAAGATGTCTTTGGATAAATTTCAGCAAGCTCTAGAAAGGAAGAGAAGAAAGGGGTAGCGAGGGTAACACGAGTTTCTGTAGGAAGGATGATAGTACGAAGTGGTAAAACGGTGAATCTCGACTCATTAAGCTTCGCTTTTCAATGAGCATGGAGAAAAATATATTTTTAGTTAAGAAAAGTGAAAAGATGGCTATGAACAGGGGCTCGAAACATATCTTTCATTGGATGATTAATGTCTTCGTCGTGGCTGACTAGAATGCAGTACTGCGCTCAGATATTCCGCTGTTTTACCGTAATTAAGGGCATATACTTCAAGTTTTTGTAAGAGTCCAAGTGAAGCGAGGTTAGCAGGTTGGTTAGATCATTATCCCTCTGCTTCTGCTTGTACTTTTCGCTTTTCATGTTCATAATGCAAGTTTTCCTCAGACTTTCACCTGCTATTCTGTGCTGGC
This sequence comes from Zelostemma sp. ZL-2020, assembly GCA_022816865.1. NCBI lineage: Eukaryota > Metazoa > Arthropoda > Insecta > Hymenoptera > Platygastridae > Zelostemma > Zelostemma sp. ZL-2020. The sequence continues at coordinate 30,990 of JABFQM010000379.1, read as the reverse complement.
TTTTTGTTTAAAGTAATTATACTGTGTTTGTTTTTCTATACTTCTTCAATTAATTTGCAACGCTGAACTTTTTTCATCCTGTTAACGTAGATACGTTAAAACCAACTACGAGAAATTAAGACAGAGTACCTACACGTGTGGGTAAATTAAACAAGTATTGTGCTCACATGTGAAAATAGATAATATTCGATGTGCTTGGAAATCATGTATTCCGAACGAGAAATTTCGAATCAATGGAGTGTATAAAAGCTGTTCAATGAAATTGTGGCAATATAATTTTCAGTGTATCATCGTACGTTTCACCTAACGTTCAATGCTATCATTTCCCTTTTGTCAATTATGTGTTTCGGAATGATTTCCGGATTAGGAAAAAGAGTGAAGGGTGGAATGTGGACAAGTGAAAAAGCAGCGAACGAAATTAAGAAATGGCCAATAATATATTCGAATTGTGCGAGGGTGAAATGCGAAGGCCGAAACGCCGCAGGAGTTAAAATACGGAACAGCTATGTATGCGCATAGACGATTTTAGCACGGACCACAACATTACCATAAAACCCCGGCGTAGCATGCATAAGCATAATTTTTTCAGCGGCGCAGGGGCGTTGTTGTTAGTGTAGATGTTACTTCATCTCTAATTGTTCGCGTGAATGTGTACATCGCATAAAATCACAATAAACTTTTCTCTCTACGCTGCGCGAAAATTATAATCTACGATTTTGGTACTTCTGTCATTACTGGGATTTAGCGTGTCCTAGGAGTGTTGCATACGTGTTTTCAGTATGGAATTTCATAAAAGTGTTATTAATATACAATGAAACATGCCCTCTTGGATTTATCGATCATCTTGTCAAATTTATAGCAAGTATATATGTAATTAGAAAACAAGTATTGAATCATTTCAGTCAAAGTATCCTATTTTTTTCCATAATATAGGACACAATAAATCAAAATGTGAAAGATTTGTTGATATTTTTTTCCAAGTTCTGCTTACGAGTAACGAGTTTCGCGTTTTTCTGACGTTCTTAAAATAAATGCTAAGAATTTCAATTGGAACATACTTTCGTTAACGAATGAATTTCAAAACATGTAAAACATTTCAATTACTTTTCCGTAATTAATGTTTCACGAGAAATATTCTGTTATTCACATTTTGCGAATAATATTTTGTATTTTGCATCTTTGCAAATGATTCTTGTGAGGGTAAATTGACAAATTTTTAACATTTTTAAATTGACTCGTTCAAATATTTATTCATTGTTCCGTTAATATTTGTATGCATTCATTAATTTATACAATTGCTTCTTTCAAATCGAACGATCATGGATAAAGTAAACATTATTATTATTATTATTATTATTGAAAACTCAGGGGGCTGTACCTAGACCAGTTCAGAGCACTCAGCCGTTAGACTCTTGATAAAGTAAACATAACTACATACATATTTCCTGAAAAGTTAGTTTCCTCAGTATCGCAACGCCTTGGCTTTTCAATTTTATAATCATAGTCGTACCCATTTCGTAGGTTCACTAAGAGTTTTCTCGAACCGTTTTCACTACAATTTTATTCGATTTATTAGTACAGTATACGGATTATATGGCTGGTCTTATATCGCTTGTAACAATAGAATAAAATCGTACTTGTTTCTTTGGAAACAATAAAATTGTTCCTATCTGATTTTACATGAATGGTTTCTTGCGGCAGTTATTATATTCTGAGAACAAAATATCTTGCTCCAATTTATCACAACGTTATCACTATTTATTATCATTCCAGTTTACTAAATCTGACACAAAGATTGATCTGTCCTTTTGATAGTTTACGAAAAGATCTTGGTTAATTCGAGACATAGTCAATTTAATTGATAAAAAAGCATATCAATAATTTAGAACAATAATTAGAATAATTGAGATTGCTGTTGAAAAAACATGGAACAATAAATATATAGCCTTAAACAGTACTCATTGCTGTACTAAACTTGACGATAAAGTATGAATACAATCTTACAGATGTTTCAATGTAGTCTGGCATTTTTTAATAAATACGAGAAACATCTTTATTCCAGTACAGACCTTCAAATCTTGAAGTAAAACAGCTGACCTCACAGCAGTTTCGTGTGTTACAGCCGGGATTTGGTTGTTTTTGATACTTTTATTTTGACCTGCATTGAAAAAACATTTGTGAATTGGAAGTGCCTGCTCTGTATTCTAGTAAGTAATTCTTCAAGTTTTCTGTGAATCTAGGTCAGATAGCTCGGCACATTTACATGAAAGTTCATGTAATTTTGCACGAAATGATGTAAAAATGTAGGATTATCCAGAAAATTACATGAAAACTGTCATAATTACAGTACTATAACTGTAACTTTGATGCGACAGTGTAGGCAATGTAATTTCTACTCAATTATTTAATACTTACTTAATTTATTTAATATAAATTCACACAATTCGAGACTTTTCAAAAATCATTGATGAAAAAAACGACTTTGAAGTATTCTAGCTATGTGAACTTACAGAATTCAAACACGATGCCAGTGGTGGCTTCATCGTCATTTTGGAGACGTTGAGAAACCTCTTGTTTGTTTGCCGTAAAATTTGAAATAATTTTATCGTGAACAGATGCGATATCGCGGAAATTTTGCGTGTGGGTATTAATGTTGAATTCAATGCAATCATGAAGTCCAGCAAACATTGCAACGACAGCGGAACGGAAGTGATCGACTGCTAGCTTTGAATGTTCGAAACCGAATGACCCGATGAATCCTCGAGATCGTTCGAGGTCCTCTTGCAAAAGCTGGAAAAATTCACGCTCTTTTTTCTTGTCGACCTATGGTTGCATTGAGGGCGTGTGCACCGAAGTTGTTCACGAAATTTCTGTTTGGGGAATTCCAGGATTAGTTTTTAAGGAGCAAAGGTATTGCTATGATATAAATATATGCTATTTCTAAATTGCTCGGTGTGACGGTCGACATAAGGAAGACGTTCGAGGTGGAATCATTACATCAAGTAGATATTTTACAAAATACAGGGATGATTTAGGGCTTAGGAATGTTCAAGCTAATACATTTTTCAAAGACAAAGAATATATTTTCCTCCATTAACTCTTAACTCATTTTTCTCGACGTTACAATGATCTATAATTTGCATCAATGGAAAGTAGGGATCCACTGGGGCTAAGTGGGCATGGTGCCCACTTAGCCCCAAGTGCCTATTTTCACTTTTATTCCTTAGAATGTATGTAAATTTCATGAAAAGGCAATAAGAATCGCTGAATTCGTATACAGAGTTCATTTTTTGAGTGAAATCACTTACTTCAATAATTGTCAACTCGAAAAACATAGGTATACAAAAAAAAATTTTCTGTGCGCTTCAAATATTACTTCCGATTACCAAAAATATGTTTTATGATTCAAAAATGACTGCGTGATTTCTGGCCTAACCAAACTCCGTTGATAACAGGGATACACAAAGCCTCACTCACGGTACGATTGGCTAGCACATACGGTAGACCTAAATAGGTTTTAGGTCAAATGACCACTCAGCCCCAGTGCCCACTTAGCCCCGGTCTACCCTACGTTTCAATCAATTACATTTATTTGTAAATTATGTCAAAGTTTCAATTCCTATTTTCGTGAACAATAACATGGATTTCATACTTAAGAGATCGAAATTAGTACGAGAGTGGAAAAATCCAATGAAATTCAAATCGCCCGTCAGGCAAAGCCGATAGTAGTCTGCTCATTAATACCTAATCCAAAACTGTTTATGAATTATCAATCTATCAATTTCATCTTTCAATGTTATTGCGCGATAACTATTTTGTTGCAATCTGAAATTTTCTTGTGATATTATGTAATGATATACAGAATGTACAAAATGAAGGGTAAATGTTACAATTATAGCCATAGTCTCAATTTATTGTGGTCAGGGTATGCACATTTCTCTAAATTGAACAAGGGAATCATAATGAATACTGCCGGGGTGAAACTGTTTACGTTCTAAATTGAACAATTTCTGGGTTGACATGTATTTTCAACAATATTTCGAATAAACAAAATACGCTGAGGGAAATATAAGTAGATGTACACGCTTCGCCATCTGCGTCGGCTCAAATGCGTTATGGCCGTTGGCTTCTAATGTTGTGTCAAATAGGGTCTCAGTTTTATTCGATGTACATCGTACAGATAACAATTGAGATCGATCAAAAGTGTTCTGATAATAATTAAAACATTAATGAATGTTGTGATAGGCGTCAATCGAATTAAGAATCAGTAGCAAAGAAAATATCGTGCGTGTCCACAATTGGATTGAAAACTCTCCTATATTTCTATTGTGGTCAGGCTAGAAAACATATTTAAAAATAAAGATATAGTGATGTTTTTCATTGAAGAAATGGATTATATCAATTTTTGACCTCTCATGGTTTAATGTTATCCCTTTTTTACGGCCTAACCTCAACGATTTTGAAAAATATATATACATAAATCGCAGTAAATTATCCATAATAGGGACATATCCATGTGTTCATAATAAGAACAACGATAAACTCGGGATGTTCATAATAGGTTTATTAATATATATTACGACTTACGTCATATTTTTTTAACAATTGGAATATAACGTCAATAAAAACGGTTTTTCAATATCCTAACGATTAAGCTATGCTGCAGTGACAATATTTCTCATCCTGAGCCACCTTATAAAATCTTGATTCTCAATTAACTGTCGCATGTTTCTCAGATGGCCCATAATTGAGACATTTGCCTTACTCATTTTCCGTAAGAATGTCGTTATGATATTGAATTGAACGATCAGTTCTTCCTGCAGTATCGTTAATTTTAAGTTTAAATGACGACAACAATTTTCGATTAAAATTTCATTCATGGCCCATACAAAGCTCAAGTATCGCTTGTATATGATTCCGTTGTGGCCCTTATGTGGCCATGTGTGATGCATACAAAGAAAACGTTTCAACCTATTATATGTATTATTCAATATTGTCAGAATTCTCTACATGTCTATATGTAATTTATTTATGTACCACATGTAGAACATAAATAGGTCGTATATGAAGTATATGCATATCGTATGTGTAATCTATTTAGTCTTTGTACGGATTAACATATTTCCTATGTATGGATCATATAGGAAACCTTTTAACTCGAAAAACCGATGATATTCTGAATTAATCCCTTTTGTCTCGGAAAAAAATGGAGGCGAATGAAGGTTGATTCCAGATTATCACAAGTTTCCTACGAAAACTAGCATCAATGAACAATTCATTTCGGGGGTTGTTCGATTTTTCAACGATCATGTACTCTTGCAACAAAATAAAGATTAGAAGGGTGCTAACCCATGTTATTTAAATGTCGGAAAGTTAATATTAACAATCAGAAAAAATACCATTTTAAGGGCTTTTCAAAAAATTATTTGGAATTGTTTTGAGGGACTGCATGGTTGACAGCCTTAGGGTAAATTCAATTTTTTGACATTTTTTTAGGAACCTGATAATTGTTAATTCGATCAAATGCTTTGCTAATTTGACTAATGTTTTAGTAACTGAGATTCATCAAAACTTTTTTGTGAGTGTAGCAGCTCATAGTTGTTCTTTAGTATGAGTATTTTTTCAACGAATATACTACAATATAAAACTGTGCCGCTTGAACTCCGCTCACAAAGCGTTCTTTTCACGTGGCTAACAGTGAGATTCGTTATATAAGAGCGTGTTTGTGTTTGAAAGGGGGCAACGTAGATTGCTGTAGCCACCTTTCGAAGTAAACATGAAATTCAAAAAGCCATTACCGTGAATGTACCAATCGATCAATCATGGCTGATCGATCCGGAATCGGGTGGAGTGAATTTTATTTGAAAAATAATATTCGAAAGGTAACATTCATCGCGGAATGGAAATGGATGATCGCTAAAAGGGTTTTTGGTGATGTTTCACGCAGGAACCATAACTTTGGATCGTTCGTGGAGTGAAAAAGTTGGGCAGTCGTGGGGTGTCCCTTTTTTTATCAAGATGCCGAGAAGATTAGCTGTATTGTCAGTATAGGGACAAAAGAAAGTCGTGTTCTTCGTCTTCGGCATCGACAGCTTTCTTGGCAAGGGTAGCGATGGAAGCGTGGCGGAAAAGTGGATAGTTGCGTCAGTCCTAGCGCACCCATGTAGCAGCTATGTCTGAAATCCATTCTGTGCAATTAAGTCAAGAGTTGGGATATTAATATTCGCGGATGTACGTACAAAGCGGAATAATAATTCAACGCCAGTCGAGACGTCGCGGCTGCATGGAGGGAGGGGGGGGGGAGAGAATTAGAGAGATAGAGGGAGAAAGAGAGACCGAGCGAGCGAGGGGGAAGGGGTAAGGTCCCGCGAGTTTCGGTAGGCAAACGTGAATTCAATTAGTTCGTATTTATTACCGCTCCTGGCACGGCGATTTATCTCGCCCGGTGGGCTCTTTGCTAATCTTCCAGTTTGCCTCACCACTTCAGAGGTCATCTCATCCCTTGATCGTTCTAAGCGGAATGACTTCCCTAAACTCGAGTTAGCCTAGCTCGAATTGACCCAAAATCGGAGCATTATTTCAACGGCTAAATGAATTTATCGAAGGGAAATTCACTAGTTTGGCTGCTTTTGCTGCTGCCCATAGGTAATAATGTAGACGTGCTCGTTTTCGCTTGACTGCCTCACCTCGCCACCCTCCTTCTCTTCTTCTTCCTCCTTTTCGATTCCATGGCGAGTGGGCACGGCCGAATAATGCAAACGCCTACTGTGCTTTATGGATAGACATAAGCTATCACTCGTCGGGAAAACTCTCCAACTTCCGGGAACAGAGCTGCGGGGGAAATAATAATTTTCGACTGTCAAAACTTGTTTGTTTGTCTCGGCACAGGAAATATTGTTCGCCGCCAAGAGTAATGGTAAAAATCGAATCTCCCGTTCAAATTGCAGCGTCATTGAACGATGAAAGAAAGCAAAAACGAACGAAGCATCATGCACAAGCGCATTATGCCTCGCAAATATTCAAAAATTGTTATCTCTTTTGTCCATATATCGTTTTTGACACATTTAATTGTCATTCTGGTTACTAGCTTCCTCTGTCTCACTGGTAACAGTTAAAAGTTTGTGTTTTTAGCAAATTAAATGAAATCTTTGCAGATTTAGTCGGTTTTAAACGAACCTACATTAAATCTGATTAAACCTTTACTTTTTTCCCGAGATGGTTGTGTCCGAGTTGTACATTAATAATTGCTATTAATGTATACCCACAAAAACGCACGTCCTTGCAATGAGAGATAAAACAATATAATGGCAGAGTTTCGTTGCCGAGTCTATTTCCTCTCACGCGGTTTACTTACGATTAATATCGGACACGATAAGTTTCTATCAACGACTTCATATGAGAAATGAGAACAGGCGAAAAAACGTATTGCATTTGCGGGCGTGTATTTGTGATGGATGCGTAGGGTGTATGGAAATACGTACGAGGCAAAGAGCGGCGTTATATTCAGGCAGCTCCAATAGCAGAAAAGTACAAAAAATGCACAAACATATCTTTCCTCTTATTCATGAAGTGTCCTCGTTTTCTGTCGATTCGAGAATCAGAAAGATAGACTCGGATCGATCGTAGAATGATTTTCTCACAACTTCGGGGCTTCAATTGTCTCGGGGAATTTTCTATGGGGCGAAAAGGGAAGAACGTAAGGTAGAAAGTGTGAGAAGGCTACCAGAATGGACGATGTCGACGCAGGCTAAAAAGAAGGGTAGGAAATGATATAGAATTTACAAGCGCGTTATTACGGGATGAGCTGCAAAGTGACGGCAGAGCAGTCTCCCTTTCGCGCCAACCCCCTCGTATCGACCGCTCGAAGCTTTTAATTATTCCCTACCGAGATTTAATATCACTGTCCCGCAATGAACATTCCCACACGTGTTTGGCAGAGTACATCTTTCCCCAGAGATGTCGCATACTTTTGAATACCGGATTATTAAATTTTCACGGGCATCGTGTCATTTTCAATCTGTCAGTTTTTTCGTTTTCACAAATGATCAATGCTTTTCATCGTGGTTCAAATAAATTACATCAAATAAATTACAATGTACATGCACATTTTTTCAGGTTAAGTGAGGTTTCCCAAACAGGTAATGCCTAAGTTCCCGTGGAAAAATTTTTCATATTATGATCATATATGATTAATATATGATTCATATATGAGTATCATATATGAATTTTGAAAATATCTGATTATATAGAAGATTACATAATTAACATGAAATAATAAATCAATGTAACTAATCATAGACTTTTCATTAACTAACATTTCCTCCAGTGGAAAATTAGGGAAAGAAACGTAAGTGATCGCTTTATATTGTAATCAGCATACTTTAAAAAGTTCTAAAACTTGAATACAGAATGTCCTAAATGGGTGAATAAAATTTAACGTATCTCGTATCTTGAACGGCATTTTGTAAATTAATATAGTAATCAATCAGTTTATCATTTTTGAAACTTGATTTGTTGCTTTAATAAACAGGGGAAAACTCGGCCCAAAATTATTCATTATTCATTCATAGAAAATAAATGTTAAAAGGTCCACAATTCCCCGACTTCCCCTATTGATATTTATGTACAATCAATTGAAAAAAAAACGTTTCATGGTTGAATAATGTATTTGAAAGCATACTTTGCAAGTAAAGATGATAATCATTCTCAAATCCACAATCTAAAACTGCAGAAGAAACTTTTCGGAGGCTAGGTATGTGCATGATAAATGACGTTGACAATTTAAGCGATGTAAGTTGAAAAGTAACGAATCGTAACATCAATTTTTATAACTACTCATGTTTGCAAATGTTGTATTAATACTTTCAATGATTATAGAATTTGCGCGGGATAAGCTCGATATATTAATTTCATCATTAACGTAACTTACCCGTTACCCGTCATTACTCATCGGTAGCCCACGTTACCCGCTCGTACCATTGCAATTATTTATTATTTTTACAGATAAATTTGAACGTTTCCTCGAAAATGAAAAATTCTCGTACAAGGAAAAAATTATAAAGTTTACCTTACAATCGAAGAAGCAATCAGCATGTCGCAAATTGACCTATTTTATAAAATCAAAAGAATACTGCAGTTTTTAAATGCATAACAGTATAAAGCAACTAGATGCGACAGAGTCTCTTCACGATTTTTTGCGCAAACACCTGCTTTGATGTGAACATTACGTTTTCATAATTGTTTATGTTTAAAATAATTGCAATGTTCAATAAAATAAGTGGCTTAGGTTAGTGTCCACCCTTCCCGGGTTCTCCATCGCTCCCCTATACAAATTTATTGATCTGTTTTGGTTCAGCACGTTCTCCTACTCAGTGAAATCATAAAAATATTATACCGGATTAAGTGTGTGTAAAGTGTGACGATAAAATGACAACTACAACAGGAAAAAGCGATACGTTGAAAATAAATTATTATTGTAGCAAATATTTGACTTTTAAAAACTATTTTAAAAACGTGCTTATTTCAAAATTATGGTTTACCATTTCAATAAAATGAAGTGAAATATAGATGAGCTTAGGAAAAAGACGATTGTCGCTTCTCACTTTAACGCAGGAGAACGCGAGAATGACTCTGAGAAAGAAATATTGGGGTGGCGAAAGCAGCGGCAATGAAGTTAAGCAGATTATGCTAATAAATCCCCGTATGTCCATCGTTATATCCAAATTCGCAGGCACATGCTCGCGACAAAGTATGCTTTACGGGTCGAACGTGTTTTCAGTTTTCGTCGCATCACAAAATTCGTCGCTTCGACCATTTTCCGGTTCCACCCATTCACCGTTTTTCCCAGAGATACTTACGAAAAACGGATGAAAATAAATTGAATCTCAGAATGGGAACTTTTATGTCCGCGATATTGGACTTCTGATAGTGTTTACTCGGTAGTATTCCGAAAATTGAAAATTCCCATTACGTTAATACTCGAGCTTTTCACAAGATGATAAAAATTACTGAAAAATATCCCGAATTTATTGATACGGATTTAACGTCTTTTGCAATAGACAATACAGCGTGTTATCTCGAATTGACACGCTTCACGCTGCATCTTCAAGCTCGCAATACCAATCGCGTTGATGTCACTATCTCATTCGAGCATGTGTAAAGTAGACATTTATTAATGCTACATGATCGATGAACCGTTAACGTTCATTCCAGTTTGAGATACCGCATTAGCCAATCACGATGCATCATTTCTTCATTCGTAGAAAAGTATAATGAACTCTAAAATGAGTCAAGTTGTCGAACGGAGGATGTTGTATTGAAAATTGGAACATGCGTACATATCAAAGAAACATGAACTTGATGTATCTGTTTGCGTTTGAAAAATGTTCATTTCATCCTCGATTTTTTGAACAATTTCTTTCTTGCTATCATGTTCACTCCGCGAAATGTGGAAGGTTTGAAAGGCCAGTGTCATCAATTTGTTCACTATCGGAACATTATTTTATATCAAGAAGAAATTCCAAGTGGAAAATTCGAAGCATTACTATAAAGTCTAAGGTTCGTTTCAAAAAATTACGATGTTAAAAAACACTAAAGAAAAAGTTAAGGAACGAGCAAATTACTCTGTGAATACATTTCCTTTTTCAACTTTTCATACACATTTAACACAGTAGTGCGAGAGGAGTAGCAACGCCGCGGGTCTCCTTTATTTTCATTTTTGTTGTCTTCCCCTCGCGCTGTTTCTCTCTATATTTATCTAATAGCACCTCCGGACTACGGTTCTGCTTCGAGCTTTTCTGCACAGCTGGTTGCGCGTACTTTGCACGGGCAGTTTCCTTCCCGTCCTGGCATGTCCTCGAAATAATTAAGAGTTCATTTAGTCAAGATTGATGCGCTGTTTAGAGACGGCATAAGATTCTTCGTTGCTTTTGTTCAACCTGACCCTAAAATGCATCCGCTATTTTTCTTTTTCATTGATTTATGTTATTTTTATTTATGGTTGCAAGAGACGCTTTGCCAAATTTAAGAGCATCTTTTCAAAGGCATTTTAAAAGATATTAAAATAGGCATAGGATGATATACAAGGGAACACACAACATTTTCTTTCACGAAGATAAACGGTGTTTGCTTTTGTGAAAGGAATAGCTCCGTACATATCGGAACGAAGGGATGAGGAAGCGCGCTTCCCAACTTGAGAATTATATTGAAAATAGTTCAGTGTCAGTATGTGCAGTATCTCGGCTCGAACGTTATAACGGACCATACGAAAAGTTCGTATTCTGTTGCTGTAGCATGTAGAATACACATTGTGACTAACATTTTTCTACTGAGTCATGCAAAACGTCAGACATTCAAGAAATTTTCTCTACTCGGCGTTGACTTTTCTTGTCGTTTTTTTTTTTTTTTTTTTTTTTTTTTCATAATAATAACGACGAAAAATTGAGCTTATTAATATCTATTACATGCTGGCGAGCTTCGAAATGACTTGGAAATTAGTTTGATACTCTGACAGCCTTCTCGCACGTTATGAATTATTGGTGAAATTAAAAGCGACGATGGTCGTTATAAAGCGCGTGTTTATCGTGCATGCGAATCGTTGTACAACACAGCGCCGTATTTTCGAGCTTTCGACGTTTATTTTTTACCGAGTTTTTTGGAACCGAATCTCGAAACACGAGCAACGAGAGTGCCACTGTATATTTACACATGTTATACTTCGTGATGGATAGAGGCGCGACGTAAAAAGTTTCCACCATTGCATAATTCATGGATTATCTTCACAACAAATGAATTTGGTAGAAATTAAAAATCGACGAGAATAATTGAATGAAATAAGAAATAAGATTGATTCAAAATAGCGACAATAGCGATGTTTTTAATATTGCTTTCAACAGAAGATTCGGGCCACTTTCGTTAATTCAGCATTGAAGAAAATGTGGAAAAGTATTCCAAATGGAACAATGTAATTTCCAAAGTGATGAAAATGGTAATGAAGGAACGTGAAAAGAAGACGAGAAAAGAACGAGAAACGCTGTCGGAAAAACAGAATAATAAAAACAAATGCCTCGGAGACAGCCACTACAATGATAAATCATTCGTGATTTGAGTCGGAGAATTTTTTCAGGTTCTTGTTAGTGAAATGTCACCCGTTCCAGCTATAGAACCGTCGGTTCACCTCTCAAAAAGCTCCAGATACGCTTCCTTCCTTCGTAACAAAAGATTACAAGATTCAGGTGACGGTCCTGTAATCCTACTTGACTAACATGAGCTAAGCGACGTCGCAGCGTCTAGCTGGTAAAGAAAAATAGCATTCCCCCACAGGAATCTTGTGCAGGCTTTTCATTGACAAAAGAAATTCTTTCTCGTGACATCATCACTTTTAGCAATATTAAATCATTTCAATAATTTCTCCCAAGTGTGAGTGCATTGTATATCATTGTTTAACATTTCTTAAACACTCGGAAAATGGATATTTATCGTACAGAGTCGACACAAAAACTTTTCAACCATTCTTGGAAAAGTAACGATTTTCGATAGCTCTATGTGTGCCACCATCGTCGAGGGGCAAAACTCTGAGAGTGGACAACGCCATATTGTCAGTCGGGAATTTTATACTTGCGTCGATGGAGATAGGAAACTTTTCCCATGGAAACTAGGTGGAGGTTATTATTTGCCGGAGATCCAAGCCCGGGCAGTCACGGCAGGTTACTGCTTTTCGTGCAATCAGCTGCTACGCAGCATTCTAATGCGCCTTTCGAACTTAACTCCCTGAATTACGATATTCAAGGCTGCTTTACAAGGCTGTTGCCGTGAAATTGCGAAACAATTAGGCAAAAAAACATTTTTTTGCGCTGATATAATCTGTATTAAAAAAACTGCTCAATCATTATGATTTAATACGCAAAAGCGCGATGGTTCGTGCTTTTGCGTATTAAAGTTGATTATTTGATTTCTAATGGTTTTCCATTTTATTTAAGAGTAAGGTAAGTGTATCACATACCGGCCTTTTAAGTCACGGGACTGTTTTTTGTGAACAAACTATAAATATTTGGATTATCAGCATATAATACATATAAATAAATATGTACATATTCCCTCTACATTATACAAATTTGAAAAATAGGAGGTTCAGTAACGCATACGAAATATTGAACAAAAAGTTGCTCAATGCACTCGCGTCACATACCGGCCGCCCAGTGTCCCTTGCCGGCCGCCGAATGTATCACATACCGGCCGTTCGTCTATACTACAACCGACCATATTTTTGTTTCTATCGAAAAAATTACAATCACATGCTATGATGAATTTTATTATACATCAATTTATTCAATTTCCGAATATTGTTTATTCACAATGAAAACATTGAAATGAATATATATCAAAGTTGAAGATGCCCAAATCTGTATTTTATTTAATATACATCTGTAAGGATATGACTCAACAAATGATTTGTAGAACGTTTTCATGATTTTATGTAGTGAAAGAAAGTTATTCAGAAAACTAATTTAGAATCAATATCTTACTTGGTAGAATATAAAAGATAAAAGTGAATTCTAATAGTAAAAAAAATAACATTTTTAATAACTTGAAATATTTGTGATTAATTTATTTAGTAACTTAAAAAAACCCAAATCGATTACGAAAGTTACACAAATTATCATTTAAAAACTTGAACTGCAACCAAAGCTTGTTAAAAAAAAATTCAACGAATTCTATACTACATTATAGTAAAGGCCGGCACGTGAAACAACCGTGCTTTGGGCGACCGCGTTGGAAAAATAGTAATATTTTTATCAGCATACAATACATTATCTACAAAGAAACATTCATAAATATATTAAAAATACCGTACTCGAGTTATGTACTTACTCCCTCAAATAAATTCTTTTGAAAAACGTCAATTAATGATATTGACGGGACGAACTTTTCTCATCGGTTTAGTTCAGATTGACGGAAAACATGTAAATTGACACTTAGCCTCACTGTCAACTTACCGCAAGCCATGATTTCCGCGGATAAATATTCCGTTTAAAATTAATATATAATATGAATATTACTTTAGAGGTAATGATTATGATGAATGCGCAGTTTGGGTATACGTGTCAAGTGTGATACCATACAAGTCACGATTACTTATACCAGCAAGTGCTCGATCACTCATATATGCTTTAGTGCTTATTAATCTTTATTGTTACCTTAGTGTCAAAGCCGATTATGCGAAATTGAACTCGGAGGAAATAATAACGTCATTATACGAAAATTGTTTGTACTAGTTGAGAGCAAAGTTCATGGAAACGGTATTGAATATTGATAATAACATAGTTAGACTTTGCCAATAATTAGCCCTCACTTCTAACAATTATTAGAAAAAATTTTAATCCATACCGGAATAAATGTGGTGTAATACGTTCTAAAATGATTCATTAATGGGCATTTGTGATGGTGAAAGGAGAGACTTACACATTAAAAACTTTGGTTGTGAATAATTTATAATTTTTTCGTTAACAAACTTATGAATTAATTTTAATAATAAAACTACGTACCTAATGTATTTTATGCATGCGCAGATAAACACATATGTGAAGCGACTATTCGTTAATGTAATTAAATTCGAAATCGCAGTTTCGATGTTCATGAAACGGAAGAAGACAAAAAAGAGAAACCAATTAGTGCCGTGCGTGCTCAGTAATTATGAGGCTCATGCGGCACTGTTTACACGCACGATGGGTACACGTTTCATTTTCTCGGGATTAAGTAACCGCCGCCATAGTCATTACGTACATATGCGGTTGCTATTAACGGTTTAATTAGAGTAAGTTTTCATTTGTAGGATTACGCTGCTAGACTGCGTAAAAGAGTGCTATCGTATTTCACGGAGACGCCGCTTATTATTGCATTTTTTCGGTTTGTTATAATCTGGCACAATCAGACTTTCTACGCGCTGTTCATATGCGATAACACGTTTTTTTCTGATAAAAAAGTTCTGCAGTCTTCGAAATTTCTAGCTTATGGCTTGATAAAAGTTATTTATTATATAAATTGGTATGTAAAGTTTGTGAATCCAGAAATATTGGAACTACTATTGACATTGTAAAAGACGCGAAGTATTTCGAAGTCTTACGAAAATGTAATCAATTTAACATGCATCTGTTGCCATTTTTTGCACGGTAGTGTATCATTAAAATTCTAAATGATCGGGCAATTAATTTAACGCGTTTCGTACCATATGATTTTCTTGTTATTACTTTAGAGGTAATGATTATGATGAATGCGCAGTTTGGGTATATGTGTCAAGTATGATACCATACAAGTCACGAATTATGTTCAATTCTAAAATCGCAATTAAGTTTAATTTCGAAGAATGTCGGTATCGCGAGTGTTGTATCACGCCAACTGTCCATTGCATTAATAATCAATTTTAATGATGAAGCACGAGACTAATTACGTTCTTTTTCTCGTTCTATTCATCGGCAACTGAAATCGATGCGCTGAGTAAATTATGAAGTTGAATAATTAAAAGCTGTCGAGGTGGAATGCAAAGGAGATTTTCATGATGCGCGAAAATCGGTGGCGTCGATACTTTTTCTATTAATTATTTTCTTCCTTTGACGAGATGGGGAAAAACAATGCCCTCGAAGGCGCCAGCGTCACGTTCGATATGTCGGCGATTGCAGACGCGCTTGCAACACCAAGCCGAGAAACGCACAAATAAGGTTTTGGTCACAAGCCCCGAGAGAGGAGAAAGGCTCTCACAAACTATTTATTCCGGCCGGCACAAATCGCATTACCAACTCCAACTGCAAAATTGACTTGGCCAACTTTTACGGCGCCTCCGTCTTGTGCCCTTTCGATGCGCTCGGGCCAACTTTGACTTGTACGAGGGTTTACCAAACTCAGTTTAAGAAGAACTGTTTCTGCCATAAAGAAAGAGAGAGACACGCGTACTGCGACGGCCTCCTCTCATCGACGTAAAAACGCTCCTTTTCGACTGGCGTAATGGTGGAGCGCTTGACAGTTTCAAGAGTTACGAACTATCCCTTTAAATTTCACATTTTCACTTGAACTCTTTGTACTTGCACGGCGCTAAGTCGTAAAGGCGTTATGCGGAAAGGCGCTGGAAGAGGGACGAAGGGAAAGAGCGAACTCGAAGTGTTTACCCGGAAAATCTTAGACCGTAAGTTCCACGCTTTTGGACGGCTCAAACGATCGAAGCGAAAATATCGACGGCGGATAGCCTTTCCATACACATCGGAATTCCGATCCCTTGGGTTTTCGTCTTTCTGAACGATTCCACGCGTAATTGAACGATTCTCCATGGAACTTCCAAGTGCCAAAGTGACCAGGCCGACTGAATTGTCGTATAATTCGCAAAACTTTTCACACTAAAGTGTCGAAAAATACAAATGAATGGACGATGCGTGTCCATTTACTTTATTCTCTGACCCCTATAATACTTACGTGATAAGCTTCAAAGTTTCAGTCTCCCGAAAACATTACCTCGTTTCAATTTTTATTTGAGAAGTTAACTCGATTCGATGGTGCGAGATAGACGTCTTAGTAATCAAGAAGAAATATCACGATATATTTCATAAAGGATGTTGTTATTTTATTCGATCTCTCAGTTTTATAAAGCTTTTAATCATTAAATCGACATTCTTTCACATTATATAATGAAAAACATGATTACATTATAAAATAATACTCGTTTGCAATTACTAGCTAAATGGATTGCCACAATTTAGCCTGATATAGCAACATTGTGCACGTTTGCAATTGATTTTATTAGAATTTTGAATTGGAAGTTGAGAAATCGTCGCGAATATTTTGTTGAACTGTAACGATATAAACGTGGGAAGGAGATTAATAATACTACTGAAGCAATACCCAATAACGAGGGAATACATACAAATAAAATGAAAGTTTTTTGTAAGTACATTTGGCGCGTAAATGGATATGTCCTTTAGTGGTACACATCAACATTTGCTCGAGTAATCGACGTACCGCGTTCATTTATAACGCTTGATGTGAATTTTATACTGAGTTTCCGTAAGCAGATGCTGTAAAATTTTTATCATTATTTAAATTGCAGCATTGTGGGCCTTAAATATGTCTGCAGAAAAAAATTGTCATAACCTCGAGTGTCATTTCGCCGACAACGATCACTGGGACATTTGAACTTGCGAGCCTCAATATTAGTTAACTGAAAAAAATGTAAAATGTTGTGAAGCACAATTTGTAATTCACTGAAAAAAATTGAAGAAGAAAAAGTTTCAATTACTTCACGATAAGCTTTCTGAATTCGCATTATTTTTGCTTAGCATGTCGATCACTGGGACATCTGGCTTAGTAGCTGATTCATGTTCAACAAAAGAACAATATTTGTTGTCAGATCCAAAAATAAAAAGTGATAAATTCAGCAGATTTTTTACTGGAAAATGTATGTTATAAAAATTTGTATCTGTCAGAGAAGAAATACTGTTGTTCAAGTAGCGTATTTGTACGTGCGTGTGGGTGACGTATACGTGTACGTGGGTGAGTTATCGCACACGTGAGTGAAGAAATGCATTGGGAGAAACGTGCACAAGGTTTCATTGCATGATTGCCACAGATTGCTGCTAGATCCGTATTCACGGGGCGCTTTGCGAAACTCGAACTCATTTTATTCGGCTCATTCTGCATGAGATTGGACAGAATAAGCGCATAATCGATTCTTCGACTCTACGTCAACCTCTTCGCAAGCCCAAGTCGCTACCCGAGTCTGTTTACAGCAGCGTCCACGTGCTCATCCAGATTACAGATGAGCGTGCGATGTTTACGAGTGCGCCGAGAGAGATGATACAAACCCAGATCACGTAGCACTAAATGCGCGACCAAAAGCACATTTCACGGGCGCCCTGATCTCTTACAATTCAACGATAAGGATAAGGACGAAAGAGAGAGGGCGAGAGATTCTTGACAAATTAGTCACGGCTGACGACGTGCCGAATTACTTCGAGGTGACTGCATACGCTATGCCGAGTTGTTTTTCGCATGAACGGTCTACATCCGACAACACTCGTGCACTTTCTAATCTTAGATGACTGCTTATCGCGTGGAATGCGTCTGTCAATTTCACTTTTGTATCATACATTACGATACACATCGGATTTTTTATTGCCCATCGCGGTTACGGGAAAAGTCATTGCTTTATAAATTTACATTTTCCTACTTTCTTATCTTTCATAACGTCCATCATTATTGTTAGTGTACAAAGAAAACTATAAATAGAACGAATAAACCATGTATAGAGGTATACCATAACTTTGCAAAAGCATTTTATATGAGCTACGCAAGTTTAATTTTCGCGTAAGCATTAATCTTTCGCGTGGTTAAATGCTTGTTCTTGATAGATTTTTTGAATTTAAAAGGAAAAAGGGCAGTATCTTATTACTCAATAAGATAAATTATTCAAATTATTATTTTTACCCCATACATTCAGGTCATAAGTGACAGATATTTTATTGAATATTACTCAAATAATTTGTAACGTAGCGATTTCTATATTGTGTAACAAATTACTGGATATATTTAAAGGCTGTAGAATGGAAAATACCTCTTTTTTAAATATTTATGGAACACGGAAAATTTTGTTTCATTTGCCAATCTCGCCTGAAAATGTACTTTTATATGCTTATGCAATATTCAGTGAAATAATTAGCGCACTCGAATATATATTTTAAAACACGGAAGGCCGTACGGGACATTGTCGCGCGTACAATATCGCAGCGTACGAATTTGGGCAAAGAGATTATTCGATAAAAAGTTACGTACATTTGGCAGATCGGAAAAAATATTTCACTATAAATCTTTTTCTCGCGAGAACAGCGTTTTTGATGCTTTGAAATTCTCAGCGCGTAGTTCGTTGATATCCTTGCGAGCTTTCGGCGCATTAAAATATCCATAGCTTCTCGATTGTCCGTTGAATTGTAATAAGTATATCGGACCGTCTGGCAGCTATCCAGTCGAAGGTAAACCAGAGCGTTCTATTAACATAAATGGGAAAGTGAAGGAGCCAAGAGAGACAGAGACATGCACATAGATAGATAGATAGATGGATCGAAGGGTGGGAGAGGGCATGAAAATTGGAATGCGAAAGAAAGGGAAATAGAAGAGAAGGGAGTGGGCAGGAAGTCTGTAGCAGATCGGTGGGGCTCGAGCTTACCAGAAACCGACTATTGAAAATTCTCACGTCGCAATGCAGTGTCATTTCGTTCGTGGATCAGATTCACGATCCAAGTTCTCGGTTCACCTGAGAAAGTACACGTGCGAAAGAAAATATATTTTCTGCGATGTCGTAATTGTTTGGGCTTAACCGATGACATGGAACTCCTCGTCTTCGTTATTTTGGGGCTTTTGCGTGGTGCCTCGACTGCTCACTTCGACGTCGTCTACCAGTGGAAGTATCTTGATTGGGTTTGGCCCAGTGTCCCATTGACCAAGAGCCAGTTCATTCTCGGTAACTCCTTTACCCAGGACGTCGACATAGATACATATGGCCGTGTATTCGTAACGAGCCCCCAATGGCTCGAGGGTGTGCCAATTACGCTTTCGACTGTGTCCGAACAAAATGGTCTTGGTGGACCCTTACTCAGACCCTACCCTGACGCTTCCTGGCATACCCCATATAGCTGCAACAGCCTTGTTTCCGTTTACAGACTTGCGGTAAATATTCGCTCTTTTCTCAGAAATCGCACTGTGCTCCTACACGTTTTTTCACTACGAAAACGTATTACGACGAGAAAAATTCTAAAGTTGCACTGTTGGAGAAATTTTCAATCGTTTTGTATATAATCAGTCAGTTTCAAATGACACGCAATAGCAAGTATTGCATACGGATATGAAATATCTAGATCCAGTTTTTTATTTGTTTTTATGTTCAGCGTTTCATGCTTTTATGTAATCCTTGGCATCAACCTTGCTTCACTTGACTGATTTCGCATAATTATTGTATGGATACTAGTAGCGATTGCCGTAATTATGCTAAAATTTAATCACAAGACTACTAATTTGCTTTTCGAATTCCATTATCCTGTATGAATAAATGAGATGCGGTAAGTTTGATTGATTGTTTTTCAACAATTCAATCGGCGATGCATAAATTGAGATGAAATAATTAATGGAAACTCGACGTTCAGGTAGACGAATGCAATCGGTTATGGGTTGTGGACACCGGAAGAGTCAGCGGCAAGCCCGCGTGTCCCTCAAAAATCCTCATTTTCGACTTGGCGACCGATAAAGTTATCCGAAAATACGTCATTCCTGGAGATCAAGCAATTTACGGAAACGCTTCTCTGGTCACTCCGATAGTCGAGGTTGGCAAAAGTTGCCTTGATACATATTTATACATTGCCGACGTGGACCAAAATGGTATCGTCATCTATGATTTTCGTCATAATTATTCCTGGAGGCTAAACAATACGCAAGGAAATGCATTTGGCCCAGACGACGACGCGATGTTCATTACAATCGCTGGCGAGACCTTCGACTTGACTGATGGCACGCTCGGAATGTCATTATCACCGCATGGGTATTTTGGCAAAAGGTACTATTTCATGAGAAATATATCAAACTTCATTTCTCGAGGCGAGTTGTGAACTATGTGCTGTGTTTTGTTATTCTAGATATCTTTATTTCAATTCTCTGGCGAGTTACTACCAGAAATTTGTTGACACGGATTCTTTGAAGAACAGCGGGTATCAGAAGCCGTCCCTTCCAATTTTCCAATCAAATTACAAACGCTCTAGTCAAGCAGGAGTTCAGGCAACGTCCAAAAGAGGTGTCATATTCTTCCAGCTCGTGCAGTTAACGGCTATAGCTTGTTGGAATCTCGAAAACCCTTTTACACCGGATAATATCGTCATTTTGGCACAAGACGAGGAAAAACTTCAATACGTCAGTGGAATCAAGGTCCTCGAGAGCCCTTACGGCGAAGAAGAACTGTGGTTCAATACGAACCGATTACAGAAGATAATTAATATGACGCAAAGACCGAACGAGACGAATTTCCGAATAATTCGAGGTAATGTCGATGACATCATTAGCGGAACGCGTTGCGAACCCACGAAATATCGAACGCGAGTACCTGATACCTATTACTGGCATCCAATTTAGGACAATTTTCCGAGCAATATTCGCTCGAACTCTGCCCTAAACGTACAATGCTTTGATAGTATTTTCTAGGCTATAAACTAACGAAATGCATCGAGTGGATATGAATAATTAATCGACCAAAAGCAGATTGTACATATATTTAATTTGTAAATACATTTTATTGAAAACTATATACTTATTTGCATAGGGTTCTTTTGCTACACACCAACATCGCATACATGCCAAATGAGAATCTTCCAATAGAACGCGCATCAATTATTATGCGACATGTAGAGTCAAAACAAGGCTGAGCGGGATTACACTAGTCGCGTCGCTGTTATGTACGTGTCACGTCAAAGAACCTGGAATCGTGTGTCTGGAAATGACATGTAGCAATTTAGTTAACCATCTCATTGCTACGTTTCAAAATGTAACGATGGAGCCTGCATCTGACAGGCTTGCTGCGAACTCGTATGTCAACTCTCAAGTTTTAGGGGCGTCGAACCGCGTTCTTGAGTGTTTTTGAAGCTTTATCGACTTTTCTCGCAATAAGCTCGTAATTAAAGAAAAATAGTTATTCTTTATCAAGATCGCTACGTCTTATTATTGACTCTCAACCGAATAAAGCGGTTGAAATTTTCACATCGCTTTTTTGAAATGTCATATCACTGCAAAAACTGATGTCTTTGTTCTCATTTTCGGTAGTGTCGACGAATAACACATTTTATAATTATTCGTGTCTTCGGTTTATGTCTTTTACGCGAAAAAAAACATCTTTTTTTTGTGTGAAACTTGCTGAAACATGAAATGCATTTTTGATGAAAAGACGGTAAACTAGAGACACAATTGGTGCGCTTCACGAAAATGTAATAATGGAAGACAGGAAATGTTAACTCACAATTCGTGTCTAGATAATGTAGAAGCGGTGGGCCTTTATTTGAAACAAATTTTATATTCTCGGCAATAATGAGTAAAAAAATGAATACTCACCGTTGAAGATGTTTACATATGATAAGATTTCAAAGAGAAGAATAATTTTTTTCAATAATTTTTTCTATTAACTTCAAACTTTGTTCTATTTTACAGAATTTTTTTATGACGACATTACTAAAACTTCAAGTATAAAGTAAAGCAAATAATCATGATGCTAGGATGTAGGAAATTCGGGTAATTCAGGCCACCGATTAGTTATAAACACCAATTTTCTTTTGAATCGTTTTCATTAATTTCGACTTGTCAAATGTCGCGTTTTGATGATAGATTCACTTATGCCTGGCACCAATTTTTAAATTAATATTCTGAAGAATGCCCTTGGTACATGTGCTAAGATGTAAGTGTTGCAAACAAATGTCTCACGAGAATAACCTAGACATTCTAGAAAAATACAAATTTACAAATATAAATATTGCAGAAACTTCTTCATTCTTCCATTGCAGAAATTTGTTTTACAGCGAAACACGTGTTCGCAGAATGATTAAAATAGAAATAAAATTGTTTACATCCAACAAGAAACTTTTTTTTGGTACAAGTTCAATTTTTAAGGCTTCAACGGAGGGTCTAAAAATGAGATCGATAGTTTATGACGATTGTCAATAATCGATCGCTTACGTAAAGAACGTATCATTAAAGTAAAATGGAATCGATATGAACCAAGTTCTTTTTTTGCTACCGAGTTAAAAAGAGGTTGGAAAGCGTTTTACGATCGTAGGGTTAGAATAACTTTACGAGGATTTCGCAGATTTTCCAAAGAAATTTGCATCGGCTTTACTACTTCTAATATACATAACTACTACTGTTTGGCACTGATACCCAGTTAGTAATGGAGTCGGTACATCGTGGTCTTGTCGGTAGTCGGATTTTGTAACACGTTACTTTCCGGAATTGAAGATGTACGGAGTTATCCGCACGGATACTGGGACGACGAGCCGAATTCGCGTGCTTACGACGATAGCTATTTTCCTCACCACTCCACGAAAATCTCTACAGACCTTTTGGAAGTTTATACTCGTTTGTTCTACCTATCGCGTCTGGTAAGCCGTCGGTCGTTAATTTATCAATCACGGCCTAGTGAAATGAGGAACAAACTTACGCAGAGTCGAACCTATTCAATAAAAGCGATAAAATACAATTTAAAAAATGACTCGAACGATATTTCACACGATTTATTATTCATTGCGCAATAGGCGCACATGGCCGTGCGTATTGGAGAGTTGCTGGTCCTCTGGAATCCACGTAATCATGCGTTATTGGTCACGCTCCGTTGGTCATGCCCGCACATAGATACCGACCTGTTTCGACATGGTAAAAAGTTGAGGCGCGTTCAACTCACTTTTATTGGCAATGAAAAGTACTGTTTATGGTATTAAATAATTGAAAAAATAATAATAACAAAACTATTTTCTTAACTTTCTGAGTATACAAATAATCGTTTTTGTGAAACATTTTTCTTGAAATTCCAAACTTCTTGTGGGAACAATCAAAAGTGGAGAAATAGACAAAGACCCTCATTTACACAGGCTCGAAACTTGTGTAAAATGATTGTGATCAATAGGCGAACAGGTATTGGAATATGATAGGCAATTTTCAGAAGAGAGTATGAATGCACTTGGAATGGTTAGTTCGTAATGCACGGGCAGTATCCGGTCAGGTACTATTTCATGAGAAGTTGGAGCGTTAGTTACGAGACGCGAGGACGAGAGAGGACGGGATAGTTCTGGCGCAATCAGGGCGATGATAACCGGTATTACCACGTCAGCCCACCCCATCCATTCCTGATCTCTGTGGCATAATCCCCGGGGTTCTATTTGTGACGAGGACAGTCAAATAGTGTTATGCCAAAATCGCTCAACGGATGATATATTTATTGTGTTATTTATATCGCATTTGCCATTTTTTACTGCAAAACCCAGTAATTGTTAGCCCGTCAAATAGAATATCCAATGAAAGTTTCTGATTTCTATTATTTGTCGTTTTCCATTATCGATTTCATACATTTTTCATGAATTCCGATCAAAGTGAAAACTTCGGCAAGGTTTTTCCTTTGTTATTTTAATAACATTGGAAGTTTGTTTTCTCCGTCGAAATTAATTCTATGGAAAAAAATATGATATTTTACGTGAAAGTTGAGCCGAAATTGTGGATTTCTGGAGCAGCGTAGAGCGCAAAGTTTGAGGATTAGAGGGAGCTTTTAGGGTTAAGCAAACTTCACGTGTTACCCGCCCCAACGAGGCAGATGCTGGAATTCTCACACATATGCTTTTCACATATCACATGGCCCATTTCTCTATTCTTGCTCCTCGAATTCACCGGCTGACCGCGCAAAAATTAGTCTGTCCTTGCACACGAACAAGATTTCTTGCAATGCGTCTTTTTCCAGAATACGTTGTCTTATTTTCCGACGTTAAACTTGATAATAAATCTGGAAATACATATGTATAGAAAATGTCGATAAAACGATATCATGATATGTACTCGCGTCAGTCTATTTCAATTATTTTGACATACATTAAGAGTTTCAATTTTAATCGCCCAGACTGGATATACTGATAATATTTATCAATTTCATTTTTAATATTCATACCGACATTGACTAAAAATACATTTTGTTATTCAACGACAGTTTAATTGGATTGTCAATAAATGATTTAAAAATTTGAACATATCAAAAATTGGAATTAAAGCGCCCCAAGTTCAACTCCAACGAAGGCAACCACGTGACAATATTTCAAATACAGAATACAGAGTAACGAGGAATTCTGCGAAATCGATTACTGCGTTGCAAGCACGAAACTTTGTGTAAATACTTGAGTATGTCTTTATCTGGTATTTAAGCTTGTAGGAGCTGCCTGAAAACAGTTCAAATCCGTTCCCGATGACGCTGTTTAACTATAAATTTATTAGAACTACGACAGATTATTTATATTCGAGTCCGAAACGTTCGATTCGAATAATTAGAAATTGAAGAAGAGTTCTTTTAGGCGTATGAAAGTTTACAGCAGAAACACATGTGATAAAAGAGGAAAAAGATGAAAGGACGTGATGATATTTCTGAATCAAGATCGATGGTTGTGACAATGTTATTTTGTTTCAGGGTGTGACGGGCGACCGGCTGGCCGGGGGCGCCGCACACCTCCTCTACTTCTACTCTTCTTGCCACGACCACAACATACAATGTAACATCAACTACCACATGTAGTGTCGTCCGCGTGAGCCACGTTCTCAGTGTACTTGATGTGTGGTACGTCACAAAACCCTATTCGGTGTCTCAAGATATCATCCTTGTTAATTTCAATTTATCTTTTGCGTTCTCGTCTCGTACACGTATCAATGTTCGTCGATGTGTTTTATATTATTGTCTATGTTTTTACTGTTATTGTCGTTTTTCTGATATTTTCTTCTTTATTATCTGCTGCCATGACCCGCACGCGCAGCTGTCGTGGCTTCCAAATCAAATGCATCGAAAAAGAAATTTTGTCACCGGGACTTGCCAACGACTCTTGCGATTCGTTCCTATTCAATTTCGTCGCGGTAACGCGTGAGATGACACATGACCCCGGTGACATTATTCGACACTCGAAATAACGTTTCGTGTTTGCGTGTTGTTTGCACCTTATACTGATTCGAGATACATAGTACATGGAATTCAAGATTCCACTCCCTCTGTAAATTTGCATGAATCGTACTTTTTATGTTCTTCAAAACACGTATGAATATATTTTCAAACATTAAGTGATAAAAATAAATCGAGGCGTTGTACAATTCAAGTTCGGGACGCTTATCCTAAACCGTTCAATGTAAGGATGATTCTCCAGTTTTACAAGTTTTTGATACTCTCAACTTTTGTCTGCAATGTTCAAATAAATTTCATCACGCTGAGACTTTGGAAGTTGGTTTAGTTACATTGGTTTATCCATGTTCGATGTTGGCTGTTATGCTGGTTATTAGGTGTTTAGTGGTCACTCTGTGTCGCTTCTCATGCTCCTGCTGAAGCTCACAGTACCTGCAGTTTATTCGCTCCTTTTATACCTCAATTTGACCGATAAAATTTTTCCGAAATTCTCAATACATTGAAATCTATACGTGACTTTTAATGAAGAAAGGACCCTGAGATCCGAAACGATACGGTATTTTTTTGCTAAGGTGTCAAGTGAAAAGCGACCGAACCGTTTCGGACCTACAGCTTTTTTCCTCTTTTCAACTGACGTATGTTCCGCATGTTTCAAAAATATAGTTGGATGTCGCATTTTCTATCGGAAAAAGATAAAAATTCTTGTGCGTAGAGTAATCCTGGCAGAAATTCAATATTTGAGGGATAATTTGAAGTATGAATAATATTAGTCGCTTCATCGATAGGTCAGATTCAGGACATCAGGCCCTAGAAATCATCAATCAAGCGATTCTGACAAATACAGATAACCATTGGAAGCTAGTCTTGAAAGTCGAATGTGAAAAAACGTTGAGTGACTCGAGTCGGTGTTGGGAAAAAATAAATGTAACGAAATTATTTCAGCGTAAAGCCGATCATCGAATGGCATATATATTGTTGCTAAACTTTGGCGAAGATGAGTTTCCGTTCCAATTTCCGTCTTCTGCTTTTATGAAAGATGCATTGCACGAAGTTTTTGGCCCTGTTCGTAAAAACGTTGCTGTGAAGCTGAATGAAAATCGATGATTACTTCGGTAAGTTGACTTACCGCCACGCGATCAGTTCGTCGACGTGCTCGCACATTAACTCTTTCTATCACAAGAACCGCCTGATAGAAACCCTATACATCGACAAACATTTCTGACACTTTTACCTTGCCTACCCAGGATGCAAAAATGTGATATACGTTTGCGTTCAATGGATTGAGCAATGAAGCGCAATGAAAAAATGTCGCAACAATGAAATTGATTCCATCGAATATTTTTGAGAGAAACTTTCAACTACAGTGACTTTTTTCCCATTAATTAATTGATAAGAGAGGTGCGTGTTTGGATTACACTCTGGCGTTGACTGGCCGTGGAGCGCAACGTTCAACGAGCGTAGACTACGATATCGCGTTCCAATAAATAAGCACCCGATACCATCTTCCATTTCAATAATTATTATTCGGGCTGGTGTTAATTAATTAAGGGAAGAGGGACCACGATATAACAGGGACGACGAAATGGAGAGCTCCAATGGAGACGCTCGAAACGATCCGGCTAATTACCGGATGAAAGAGCTATAGGGGACCGACGTCAAAGCGACCGCCGCGGCCGTCGCCTCGGACTATAAGGCTGTGACCAAAGTACACAGAGTTGTGTCCTAATTTCATCGACTTGAATCAGAAAGTCTCTCTTATTCTTCGAAACAAGTGACAAATCGTCACCTTCCGGGTTTTTGTGGTGTACAAATTTTTACGTGTACATTTTCAAACTGTTAATAGGAGTCAACGTTACAAAAACTTTCCGTTCTTCTCGTAATTCGTACATCACGATAAGCTTCACTTTTTTTTCGAATAAATGTAGATTCAATGAACCACATTCGAAAGAAAAAGGATCGTTCGACGGCGTATCATGCCCATTATAATAATCAACAAAATGCAAGTAAGAAAGATTTTAAATCAAGCGAGATCGCCAATTTAACGGAAACTAAGTCAACAGAATGGAGCCGATGACAGCGAGAAAGTTCCAGAAGGGGGAAGCATTGCAATTGCGTAAGCAATTCGGCCGCTTGCCAAGAGAAAACTTCTGTAATGTATTAATTTAGCGTGCCTTTTTGGGTCAAAATCGTAGCCGGACGAAAGGACGCTGGCGATATTGCCAAGGAAGAAAAAAATTCTATCTGTCATTACATGCCAGGGATGAATGCACACAAACGAACCACTTCGAAGCCCGGCCAACGCTGCCGTAAACAAATAAATAATGATAGATTTTGCTGTATCAGCGCTATGTCTTAATCAAATATTTCGTTATCGTAACTGCATTGAAAAGGCAATTTTTATCCCTTCAATTACAAGTTAGAAGGCCATACATTTTATGATAAATTTTCGTATGAAAAAAGTATTAATGAGAGATTAGAAAATTTTACGTAACATAAGACGCTTGGAGTGATTTCGCCTTTCCTGTCGTAGAATTCCAACAATACGAAAATATGTGACCGATGTTGATGCAGACAATATGAAAATGACACATACATATGCGCACACAGGCACAATCGTCTATCGATAAGTAGACAGCATGGCCGGATTCTTGTCTGAGCAATTCAGACAGAAATTCAATAACCAATAGTTTCGATTTCGAGGGATACAGTCGAATGCTGTTACCGCCGAGTACACGCTGAAGTTTGATTCAATTCGGCTCCATATTCTAGCATAGATCTCAGCTTCATCCGTCTCTACACGTATACAACGCAGCTATACGTACTTGCATTTTCTTCACGCATAAAATATTCACGGCGCTCAAGATTTCGTTAGGGTTCCAAAGTTTGAACCTGTTTGCACTAGCGAGATGACGCTATAGGGCGATATAGGACGTTAAATGACATAGGACGAAGTTAGATCCGCGTCGTTATGTATCGAACGGTTGAACGACGCGAAGCGACTCCTTTTTTTTCAGAGTTTCACATAGAAACTGTTGAATCTTACGCTCAATTTGCGTTAGTCTAGAGGTAAGTTAAGAACATACGAGCAATGATACTCCCAAGTAGTTTTTCGTCGCGATTGAACTCGTTATGTAGATGGCACAGTACAAACTGTTTCGGAAGATGAAGCCAGGGGAGATACTTTGGAAGTCAGTCGATAAATGGAAGTCTTAACCGAAAACTTGGAAAATAAAAGCAGCAATCCCGCAACTTTACTCGCACTCAGAGAACCACAGTTATTTGAACAATTTGACTACGAAAAAAATAAGTTGAAGTACGCTTCGAAGCCTCTGCCTGCCTTATAAAAGTTCAACGAATGAAATAACTCGAAGCTTCTTCCGAGCATCATAGATAGTACTCTTTCTTGCCGCTTTTACATGGCATTTTCATATAATTCTATCGAATTTTAGTTAAATCATTGCATTTCTCCGAACGGATACGTAGCAACGCGATTGTAGGTTTTTGTTCCACTTACATCAGTTTAAAAATAATACACTGTACGTATTGATCTGGAACGGTTGTTTATTCAAATATCATGTGTTTCAATTGTACACCCATTATTAACTCAGTCGCACTGCAATTTCCCTCAAGAGATATTACATTGCTGAAATACTGTAATGTTACAATAAGGAATTTATTATGATAAATTGTTCCATAGTTTCTCAACGACTCGATGACGAAATACACGAGACGCAAATCGACTGTGTTGTCAATTTTTCGAATATCACGCTGTTTTATGTATCGAGTTGCTACATTATGACTTAACTTTTGATAGTTTTACACCAAAGATAACAATTTACTATAAGTATAACGTAAGATTTAAACGACTTGACATTTAAGAACAAACTTTTAATAGACCCCAACAATTTAATGTATAAGTGAAGAACATTTAATTAGTATTATTTCAAAACTCAGCATGTTTTAAAATGATTTTTTTCGGAACAAAAATAAACGATTTTCGGTTCGAAATTTCAGTTTTTTAGTTTTGGTTTCCTGCTGAGTCGAGAAATGTGATTTCTAAATTTGATCGGTTCCATTTCAACGTTTCGAATTCATTGCAGAAAAAAAAATATGCAATTCTATTTTTTGGGATGCAAACTTTTGACGTAGTATGGTTGAATCATTCGAAAATGTTTAAGCGATTGCTGTAAATTTCTATTTCCGTTGTGTGAAAACGATTTTTGTTCAATTATGGAAAAATACTTACTGATTATTACTGAACCTTGAACCTGAAATTCTGATTTTATTACTCAAATAGCAGTCTGAATCTTTGTGACCAATAAATTATCGTTTTCTAAATTTTGGTGATTCCGATTTTTAAATTTTCGAGACATGAAGAATAATAGCGTTGTATCTGATTTTATAATTTTTGTTTTTTATGTTTTTGCGTACATTCTTGATGAAATAACATAACGTATTGAGTAAATTTTTCGTTTCTCAATAAAAATTTTCTCCCCAACATAAACATAATCAGTTTCGGAACAGGACATTATATAATGCACTATGATAATTATCGTTTGTACGCGTAACATAACCAAAGTACCTTCTCCCATTCCTATTATGCATTCCGTAATTATACGGAATCTACGGAATTCCGTAATTATACAGAATCTATTATGCATTACGTAATTTATGGATCTATATTAATTGCGTCCGACTTTTCAATATGGATTTATCCTATAATAAGACTTACCAGCATACATGGCTATTTTCTAGGTTCTCACAATGAATATAAATAAAAAATAATTTTCAATGAATATATAAATTCACTCACAACGTTAATAACTATGGGGGAAAGAATGCATAGGGTAATTCCGGGAGAGATGGCGCGTGCGGGAGAGATGGCGCACCCACACTATCTAGAGTATTATGCATGCAATCGTTTCTTTCTTCAGTTTCTAGTAGTGTTGTGACGTATACATTTAAAGTTAGGTGCGAAAAATTGTTTTGTGTATGTTTTTTCTTAGTAAAATGCCATAACTAGTCATAATTTGCCTGGGAAACACGGAAAAGTTTTCTTTAACTTTATCGTTTTGTTAATTATGACTTAAAATGTTTCTAATTCATGCATCTATGTCATCATATCGAAGCATGAGGCTGTTCTAGAAGCCTTTTTCACGTGTTTTTCATTGTCGAGGTTAATTTTCGGAAAACACAAAGTACGCAATCTTACCTTACAAAAGGGAGAGATGGCTCACCAATTTTCAGGGTGACATGGCTCATCTTGAGTTTCGCTTTTTTTTCTATAAACTCTG
>JABFQM010000378.1:0-37695 GCA_022816865.1 Zelostemma sp. ZL-2020 | reverse complement strand
TGTAGAAATGTGCCGCCTGCGCGAGAGCCTCGCGGCAGACTTGCCGAGAGTTAATTCACTTATATGTATAATCGAATGAGGCTCTGCATTTCGAGTTTATAATCACTGCACGCTCACGTGCGCCAAATTTCAAGTCCATAGTGTTATACGTACTAAAACATACTGCATGAATAGAATGGACGACTATAATTGGACTAGGCGCAATCATATTCTCCTTTTTCACGCGAGGTAAGGTGGTGTCCTTGGATACGATATTTCATCATGTTCCATATATGTTTTGCCGGCGTGTAAATGCATGAAAACGTGTTGCAACTATATAATCTTACAAACCGTCCAATTTTTACACGCGATTAATATAGATATAATCTCTAGAGTCCAGTTGAAAGTTTTGATTTAAATTTCGAGAATAGGCATACTTGTGTAAAGAGTTTTATACAATAATTATATTATGAAAGAAATTGTTGTATTGGATAATCGTACGCACTGCAATCAAAGTATTCGTGTAACATACTTTTTTTACGAGGGACTTGGTACATGCTCTTATGCCTCGCAGAGTAGTTTAAAAATTTTGGTGAGCTTATATACCTACATATAATATGTTAAAAGTAGAAACAGAAAATTGTTCCATTTATTTTTTCGTATATTATTCTTCCATTAAAGAAGCGCGTTATTCCATAAATTATTTGGAAACGAGTTTCTATTTTTGCTGATCTCAGTCCTCCCCGCTACGAACGCAAGCAAATATATTTCTGGCTTTAAGATCGACTGTCACGGAAAAAGCAAGCATGGGAAGTGATTATTTTTAATTGGATTTTACTTCTTATTTCACTCGAAAAGTCGGATGAATGCGTATTAATAAATTCCGAAAATGCAAAAAATAAATGTAGAGTATGGGTAAAACCTTTCCTTTTCTCATCGCTTTCAAGTGTTTTTTTCCCGATTCTGGGATGAGAGTTTTCGATAAACAAAGCTAAAAGCGAATAAACGAACGTATAATAAAAATGAACGGTTCCCGTACGTAATATTGCTGGTATCAGAGATCCGCCAGGGCGTGTAATATGTTCATTTTAAAAATATCACGTCCAATCGTTGGTTCGTTAGTTCGTCAGTTGGCCGGTTGGGCTTGTAGCCTACAGCGTGTGCGAGCTAGATTCGTAACGTAGCGGCCAGAGCTATACGAATACGAGAGAGAAGAGAGAACTAACGACTCATCTAGGAACGAATAATCCATTTCACAGCCAAGAATAAAATATGCAGAGGAGAGACACTTTTTATATTTTGCCGATTCGAGTGTTAAGGTAAAATGTCCCTATTTGCGTACGTTTTAATTAGTGATCGGTCGAACGTATTGCTCCATACGATGAATAAGGTTTTTCATAAATATTGCAAAGCCAAATATGATGGTCATTAATTGCGGTATACCAGTCGATTTAATGCACCGGTCACTAACCAGTACATTTCATAATATCCTTCGTAATATCGTATAAATGTTGATTAAACCAACGCGATTTTTAGTTGAATAAAGAATTACATTAACATCAGTGTCAATTATTGTAATGCGTTTTTTTATCATCAATGGAATCAGCTGAAGACAATCTTAGTAGGTCACAAGTAGGGACATTTACCTTAAATGTCATGGAAAAAAGCCAATTTCATTTTTCATATTGCCTATAATTCGAAACGATGAAAACGACTGACGCATCTAAATTGTCGATATCAGAAAGATTTTGTCTAACCTTTACGTCACATCCAAGGGCACTCGGTCCTTGGTCGTGACGAGTCCTAGAAGTGCAGTAGAAATGGGGAAAACAATTGATTGTTTCCGCTCGTCAAGAACGATCGGAGCCTAGCAAATGAACAAAATGAGTATAGCAATAATGAAAAAGCGAAGAATACTCTAATATGAGGGAATATTAATAAGAAAAAATATGAATCCCAAGTTTTCCAAGTAATTTTAATTCGCCATTACCAATCTTACGATGGCCCTTTTTGCTTCTTTTGTTTCCTACGCTCTCTTTGCTAATGATGACTGCGCGCTAAAGAAGACTGGCAAAGAAGAAACGCGCTTTTGTAAAAGTGTCACATCCAAGGCACGCTCTTGCCTGTCACAACCAAATTCATTAAAGACTGCGAGTGAATGCGATTTCAAATGAACACGAGCACATTTCGTTTCGGCATGCAATTTTTTACGAGCTAGTATTTGGAAAAATAAAAAAAATGCATCACGATTATCGAATGTTTTCATAATGTTTTTTAACATTTTTTTCAACTTATTCAAGACTTGTCACAAGCAAGAGCTGCTCTTTCTAATACAGAGCGGGAATCGAGTGTTTTCTTATACGTCTATGTAGATGAAAAATTAAGAGCCCGGCGAATAACGGATTAACCTTAAGAGCTCGAGTAAATCAGTTTCCGTAAAATTGACGCCCGCAGGGAAAATGGTCTGCATTATCGAACTGAATTCTGGCCTCGGAGATAATTACCACGGCAGCAGCTACGAGCCGGTAAAAAAATGCATTCGTTCGAATTCGACCAGTCGATTGATCCCATTCATTTGTCGAGTACGACTTTTTATTGAAAAGAAAAAAGTGTAACTCACCTTTACTGGTGAGACTGAAACTTCGGAGTCTATAGCTATCTTCGTCCTCTCCTTCCTCCCTCGGTGGCATCTGGCAAGTTTGGTCCGGTATATCCAAGAAGGCATTGCTTTTCCGATGATGAGCATGGTGCATACTTTGTCCCCGTCGACTGCCACGCCTCCGTAGTCCTCCTCCTAATCCTGGACTCACGTCGAGTCGTGGCTCGCTACTGCAGTGCGGTGATTTTACACTTCCCTCGTGGTGGTAATGATGCTGGGCCGCAGCTGTGAAACGAAGCAGGCATATGCATATAATTAGTTGTTATAATTACCCTTTTTTGTCACTTTGTCTCAGAGCTCAAACTGCGCTTTATTGCAAATATATTCGCATCTCATCATCGAAACGCGCGGTTCGGTAAACGTTATTGCGCTAGGGAATCGATAAAAAATACTGGAATGAAGACACACGAGTGAGCCACGTGATGAGCACGAGTAAAAATTAAGCGCATCGTTTCATCATCTCGGGTGCCTTGCGCGTGACAACGATAAATAGCTGTCGACGCGGCTATTCCGACATTTACAGAGCGCAAATTCTTTCTTTCTTTCTTTATTCTTCTTTTCTTTACAATTATTGCAAGATTATTCATGAGTCTGAAAGTTATTATTATTGCTCTCTATAAAGCTCCGCATTCGTCGAGGGTCCAATAAGGGATATAATATTCTCTGTATTTTGTCTTATAGAGGGGAACATCGAGATGATAATGTTCTCCGCTCAAAGTACGTTTTCACCGGACATCGACAAGAGTGTCGTATAATAGTACATTGTGTAACAAGTGCGGGTAAATGGATTTGTTGGCGAATGTGACACTCGCTTCGCTTCGATATACCTAACACGAGTCGACAAATCCATTCCGCGTGTATGCTACAGACACCGTATACGTATTTTTCGTCCATGCGTTACGAAAACAATATTTCCTTCGTCATTGGTGTGTATTATTTCGAATAAAATATACCCTAATAATGCGATTGAAATGAATGAAAAGCGAGTTGTATAATGAATTTGAGTTGATAAAATGGTGGTGGTTGTGATAGCACAAATCTTGTGTAAATGTGCGAGCCAAGCGCGATAATTCAAGGAAGAAAACGACATGATATAAAAAAGTATTAGAAATTGCTTAGGATGCTCGCCATTGATTAGTTTTTAGTAAGATTAATTTGCAGTATGTTGGCGCGCGCGCGCGCGTAACTCGAGGATGTATAGAAGAGAGATGGTGGCATTCAGGGCATTCAGGGCACTCGCGAATAGAGCTAGCTGGCTGGTCAAATACAAGTTGAAGCTGAAAATGAAACGTCGGGGGCCGTCTTGTAGAAAAAAAATACCCATACCCGGCTCATAATAATGCTTGCAAGAATTTTTCACGTACCCGCATAATATTATTGACTTTAATACTCCGGAGGAAAGACAATAAAGCCTAGAAAAGTAAGAAATCAATGATTCAACGGACAAAGAACATATCGATCGTACGATGATGATTCTCGTAAATCGCTGGTCGAGTCATTTCGATGTGACGAAAGGAGCTCTGCGAGAAATAGAGAGAAGCTCGGAAAAGCTGAGTAGCTTCGGGCTTTTTTTGTGCCACGATTATTAAGCAAATCCTTGGCAGGCAAAAGTATAAAAGTATATCTACAAGGGGAACAGTGATTGATAGACGATTTCTAATATCACTAAAGTAAACATTATTCGAGTCGAAGATTCGAAGATTTGGGCGAGCATCGACAAAGCTTCGATCAACAATAGTTGTAGAGCAACCGAAAGAAGAACGATGAAAATTGTTTTGCGCTACAATCGTGGTGCTTGATTTTTAAACGTTCGTGAAATTAGTTTGTACGCCACGTTGTACACGTACTTATTGTACTTGTGCGTTATATTAAAATGGAAAATATGCATGAATTTCTTGTCGGTAACTTTGTTCGAGCCCACTATTTATATTTAATAAGTTAAAGCGGAGATGACTTTCCTCATTTGAAGAATTTTGTTACGTACTCCTGAAGCATTCTATGAAAAAGTGAGAAAAAAATTGTCGCAGCTTGGACTCGCTTAGACTCAAGAGCTCAAGAGTGAAAATACTGCAACTGAGCGATTAGAGCTATAGTCTTTGACTCGAATATGTCAAGTTGTCGGCTCGCCGCGTCGCGATCACAAGGACTACGAGTACTCGACGTAGGCAAGGTAAAAGCGTGTGTTCGGGATGAAGAGGGAGTACGTACACGTACCTTGGGCAGCGGCCCGGCGCCGGATGCTCTTGTTGGCACCGGAAACCCGAGCACTCTGCGACCTCGTGGCTGGTCTTCGTCTTCTGGTTGGCGTGCTGCTATCCGGAGTGCCGCTTCCGCTGTCCCTGCTGTCCCTGTCCCTGTCCCTGTCCCGGTCTTTCGTCGTCATTCCGGACGGGGGCATGGCGCCCAGCATTTGCTCCATGCTCGAAAAACCCACCGCACATATACTCGCCGAGCGAGTTTTACGTCGCAAACCCTCGTCACCCTGCATTATCGTTTCCTCCTCTCCTCCTTCGACACGGCCTTCCTTCTCCCTGTTCCGTTTTTTCCGACGATTTCTCTCTATACTTTCAATCGATTCGCTCATCGACCCGATCCGAAATCCCTTTTCCTTGCTTTTCGCGACGGATCAAGCTTCTGCCGCTGCTGCTTCGCATCCATGTCAACGAAGCACTCTCGCTTCTCGCTTCCCCTTGTTTCCTGCGACAAAATCGAGCGCGCATTCGTAAATTACAATTGTCTCTTGACAACTCTACAACTGCATACTCGATGATTGTATAACTTATTTTCATTTCAATAGGCATATCTCATATATATAGATATAATACTTGGATTAGTGAATTGGCGAAACAGTGATAAAGATACGATACCGTGCATCCAAAATAGGCAACTTTTTTTTTGCACTCTTTATAAGTACTTTCTCGCGGAATAAGAAGATGCTTTTTTAATGATTGAAAAACTCATCGGAGAAAGCTAATGACGACACTTGAACAATGTCATTTAATTGTTCGCTTATAATCCGTCGAAAGAATTATAAGCGACGTATGAGGGAGTATCGGAAAACACTCGCAAAACTTTGAAATGCGATAAATTTATTGAATAAAAAAGCTCGTGAGTGGTATCGAAAAAAAAGTAAGCCTTATATGCACGATTGCATAATGTCCGTTTTTCATTCGACGAGGGGCATTCTTCGAGGGGCAAAATTTCAGACAAGCCATTACATGTAAACGTAACCCCTTGTAACCCCACTTGATTTGATATTCTCGCAAAACTCTGAATTGCATCGTTTTTGTAGGCACCCCAATAAATTCAACCAGTTTTTTCGAATACGATTCTTTCTCATGCGAAAT
Source organism: Zelostemma sp. ZL-2020 (assembly GCA_022816865.1). Taxonomy (NCBI): domain Eukaryota; kingdom Metazoa; phylum Arthropoda; class Insecta; order Hymenoptera; family Platygastridae; genus Zelostemma; species Zelostemma sp. ZL-2020. Next base: position 31,710 of record JABFQM010000378.1, on the reverse strand, counting down.
ATCATCCGAGTTATTTTTACAATTAAATGTAAAACTCGATGAATGACGATGAATGACGCGGCGCGATGCAGCCAGTTGCATTTTTCACCGAGAAAGGTTATTTTCGACATTGATTTCCAAGATTTAACTTTTTAACGGCGAATTTCATTGTAAAATTACGCGTAACGTTTCGGTACTTGTTGCTTTGCACTTCCCATTTCTTTCCCTCCAGCTGATTGTCAGTTTTCATCCGCGTAGCACTCGCTAAAATGAATATTGCACTTTCTCGCGGCTCTTAATTATTACCGTCACTCGTATTTTTCATCGACGGGATGAAAAATACGATACCCAGTAATGCATGGAAGAGATGTAGCTCGGAAGATTTTCAAGTCGACGTCAGCTATTTCGAAAATTGCAATTATATTATACTCGGGTCGATCACCGCGGTTCTTCGCGTAACAGCTTTTTTTCTTGGAAATGTTGGAATGAGACACTGCTAGAAAATATTGTTCAAATATTTATGGAGCTTGAACTGAAACTTATCAATATATTACATACGAGATATGTGTGTTATTACTAGTGCGACCGAAAGTTTAATTTCAAGAACAAAAATGAAAAACGTCCATTTCCTTCATCCTATTATCGTGGTTATAAACTCATTCGGAGGTTTAAAAGTGAAATGTTGTTTCTTGGAAATGAAAGCTTTATAGGAAATGAGTTTTAGAGCCCACCTCGAGCCCAGGATTGCAATTCAATTCGTTCGTAGTCGCATCGTCGATAATAAATGCAACGGAAAAAAAACAAAAACGAAAGCTGTCGTTCGCAAAGCGAATGATTAGAGTCAGAAAAGCACGGATCACATGATATATGGATGTACATATAACTCGGCTTCGAAACAAATGTATATATACAAATTTACGCGAAACGGAAAAACGTTGGAGCTTGGAGAGAAATCGCGCGAAATCGCGAAATACTCGAAGCGCGTGGCGTTTCGTCGTCGATTGGTTCACCGCCCGAGTGAGAACTGCGATGAGAACTGAGAAGTGAGAAGGCTCCGTAGATGCTCCGAAGCGCGCAGCGCTTTGCGCGATACTGGGCTGGGGAAACTTGGGCTCGGGGCTCGAGGGGGCCATTGGCGTCGGTAGCGTCGGTAGCGTCGGGAGCGTCGGGAGCGTCGGGAGCGGCATCGTTTGAGCATGCCGCCGGGATTTATCGTCGGCTTGTTAGGCTGTGCCTCGCGTGGGCCAGACCGCGCACGGGGGGGCTTTCGGGAAGACAAAGCGATGAGCCCCGAACGAAGCATGATTTTTTTCTCCCGAGGTATCTCTTGAGGTAAGTAGTGCGGGGGTGCAGTGTGTACAATGCATGCGTTTTCACGCCCGCCATGAGCCACGAGCCACGAGCCACGAGCCACCCCACCCAGCGCGTCCGCGTGAGTTTCTTTCGGCGAGCCCTGCAAGCGCGAAGTAATTTTATTGGCGTCTACCCAACTCTCTGCTCTGCTCTGCTCTGCTCAGCCCTGCATGCGACAGGATATAACGGCAATGGCATACAAGTACGGTAACGTCAACGCCGAGCTCGAGCCCCAGCCCGAACGAAATCATCTAGATATAGTATAACCAAGAAGACTAGAACTAAGGAGAGTCAACTTCCTATGCTGCCTTGGTTCCCGAGTGGGCCCATACGCGGCCGAAAGTGAATGCCCCCTCCAAGACTACGAAAGCTTCTCTCTCTCTATTCTCTCTCTCTCTATACACTGCGCAGTGTGGTTCCGCGCAACAGTTTGTGTACGTGTCGTGTTTAACCTCACCAATAGTTCGAAGAGAAACGTGAAACTATAATTGTTAATTGAGTTCGTCGAAAATGAGTCGAGTTTGCTGTGTAAAGAAATGCGTGAGCAAGTATTCAAAAAATGGAAATCGCACCCTTTTCAAAATACCAGAGGTATGTATGTTTCGGTTGATCAATCTAAACGTTACGTTTTTGTAACTCAATAGATTCGTTATTAAAAATATTAATTAAATATCTGTTCCTTGAAAAAGTGTATGTATAATAAAGTTTGTTCGCATTTTCAGGATCCAAAAAAATATGAAAGTTGGGCAAGTGCAATCGGCGCAAACATGAAAGAAACGGTCGCAAAACAAAAACACATATGTGACCTGCACTTTAAAAAAACCGACATCGAACAAAATGCAGTGGCGATTGTTAAAAATGGGGAGAACGTCAGCATCCCTCGACAACGTTTAAGGCTCAAGCCAAGTAGCCTTCCATCGATTTTTCATGTGCGAGAGCTTGGAAATTTTTGGAAATCATTCTATAATTAATAAATGCAATGTTCGACTTCGATAATTTATTAATTTCAGGACAATCCAGATCTTTCATACTCCGGCACGATCACGGAATCGGCCTCCGACACGACGCTGGATGAGCGGTCCCTCGATCTGTCATACTCCGGCACGATCACGGAATCGGCCTCCGACACGACGCTGGATGAGCGGTCCCTCGATCTGTCATACTCCGGCACGATCACGGAATCGGCCTCCGACACGACGATGGATGAGCGGTCCCTCGATCTTTCGTACTCCGACACGATCACGGAATCGGCCTCCGACACGTCGATGGATGAGCGGTCCCTCGATCTTTCATACTCCGACACGAGCATGGAATCGGCCTCCGACACGTCGATGGATGAGCGGTCCCTCGATCTTTCATACTCCGACACGAGCATGGAATCGGCCTCCGACACGACGATGGATGAACGGTCCCTCGATCTGTCATACTCCGACACGAGCACGGATGAAACCGCTCTCGACGCTCCCGCTGTAGTGCAGAGTTACGATATCAGAGCACTCTTGAACGATGTGTCAGCTCTAAAGTCCGAAAAAATGCCCAACTCTTGGAGTGTTTCCATTATATCCGGTGGAGTCATGTTTTGGTACTTCGGCGATTTGGGCACGTACATGACGAGATCAGTTTTATTCAGACTGGATATGACTGTTGAGGTACCAAGCTAAATCACAGATTTCACGAAAACGAAACCAAATCGAAAACGAATAATCGTGTTTTTTTTCACAGATCCGATGCAAAGGTAAAATTTGCCGCCTTCCAATTGTCAAGCAGGTTTCGTGCGTAGAAGACATTTTGTCCTTGATGGAAAAAATCAGCAAAATGTCTATATGCCAGGGAAAAGACGAGAAACACTGCTCCGGGTTTTTTGAAACAAAAAACAAGCTCCGCGCTCACCGATGCGGTGCCTGTCGATTGATACAGAAGCGGCAGCAAAACAATGACCGAAAAAAACGCAGTCGGGCAGTTCAGAAGAAGGAAAAAGTCAGAAAGGAAATGAAAAATTTGAAGCGAAAATTGGCACGTGCAGGAAAAGCCGTAAGTAGTAACATTTGATTACGTGACGAATCTTTCGACGACATGTGTCCACTTACAAACGCAACAGCTAATACTGGATTTAATTCTGCAGTTGGTTTCCTGTAAAGAACAAGTTGAGGAGGGAAAGAGGCTTTGCGCTCTAGCTAACGAGAAGAACTTGGAGGAAAACATCGCCCTCTTGCCAAAACAACAGCAGGAAGGAGTAAGGGCTTGTTTTCGAGCTGCGAAATGCGCAGACCCGAGAGGAATGCGTTACTCCAATGCCTGGGTTCTCGAGTGTTTGCTAATTCGCATTAAAAGCAGGAAAGCTTATCTGCACCTCCGAAACCACAACATATTATCTGTACCTACGATAGGTACCCTAAACAGGTATTTAAGTAACTTGAAACCGTCGTACGGATTTCAACGGGAAGTTTTCGCGCTCCTAAAAACTAAGAGTGACACGATGAAGCCGGAAGACAGGCGAGGTTCGTAATTGCAACGATCGACATTAAACCGCGACTGGTACTGATTGGGACCTGTAATAATGTAAAACTCATCTGTCGTACAGGAACTTTGGTCCTCGATGAAATGCAACTGTCCGAAAGCGTATCATTCAACAGCGACACGTTGCTCACTGTCGGTTTTACGGATTTGGGCGCTTACACGCCAGAAGAACAGCGAAATGTCCGTGGAGACCACGCATTGGTTTTTATTTTTCAGCCGTTCCGTGGGCAGTGGGTGCAAAGTGTTGGTGCTTTCTTAAGCAAAAGTTGCGCAAACAGCAAGATTTTGCACCTTCTTATACTGGAATGCATCGTACTACTGGAAAATGCGGGCTTCTTCGTGGACGTCGTTACCACAGACGGCGCGTCGTGGAACCGTTCAATGTGGAAGTTGTTCGGGCTGAAAGGCTTAGAAGCAAGTTGCCAACACCCTTGCTCCGACCTTGCAACAAGTAGCGACGACAATGAGACCGACGATCTGCAAAGGCCAACACGACGATTGTGGTTCTGCTCGGACTTTTCCCACTGCTTAAAAAACTTTCGGAATTTCGTAATAAAAAACGAAAGTACTTGGGTACATTCACGATTATAAGTTTGCAGGGACTTTTTCATATTGCAAATATTGATCGAGCGGCGATCGAGCTCGTGACATTTCTCACAGAACAGTGCGGATATACATTTTTCATGACAACGCGCCTCAACCAAGACTGCCTCGAGGTATGCGAGCGAAAGAAGTATGAAAACAATTGTACTTCGATTGCAAAATCCTCCTACAACAGGTTTCTGTCTTTTATCGCAGGCAATGTTTGGGATGGTACGAGGTTGCTGCGGTTCGACCGACAAGCCGGATCCGCTGCTTTTTATACAAATCTATCGGCTCATATCGTTCTACTCGTTGGTTAAACCGCCCAAAGGATCGAACGTGGAAGGGGCCGAGATATTCGAAACTTTGCTGTCTGCAAAAGACGAGATTCAACCAAACGAAACGAAGGCTACTTGGGAGAAGACGCTAGACGCGATCATCGAGAGAGGCAGTAACAACGAAGAGGAATACGGCGTCAGGCACGCCCACGATTATAATGTTCGTGCTCCCAACGAATATGCTGGGGCCTACTTTTCCGGCTTTGTGGTCCGGAAAGTTGAGAGCTGGACGACGTGTGTGGCGTGCCTGTCGACGATATCAAAAAAAGAAGGGAATGCGCCAAGAGACGCGATGATCGATGCGTTAAGCCAGGGTTGGTTGAAGTATCCGTCCGATCAACTTCACAGCCTCCTGGAGAACATCGAGAAAGCCTTTCTGCAAACCGTTGGACAGGAAGAATTTAACTGTTACTCCATTTTACATGTCGGGCAAAATGTAATGGCGGAAAGTTTGACTTTTGTAGGTTGCGAACACCACAAAAACGTTTTAACCAGGAGAATCATTAATTACTATATTATGATTCGCGCACGCATTTTATGCAAAAAATATAATCAAGCATACGACGAAACTCGTAAAAAGGAGCGCGAAATGCGGAAAAATGTTAAACTTATAAAACAGGCGAAAAAAACTATGTAGCAAAACAATAAAAGTTTTAATTTTTCAATAGTTTCATCAATTTATTGAGAATTTCATTCTCTGCAGCTCGATACATATGCTTATGTATATTTGTTAAATCACATCCTAATCGCATCAACCTGACTCAAAACTATCGAGATGTCATTCTCAGACTGCGGTGTGTCCCAACTCAACCAATCCATATGTTTTCCGCGATGAAATGCTTTGATTTCCATACTTGCGTCAATGACAATTGATAAATCCATGTTCATGTCACTGCCGAACTTAACGAATATCATTTTTTCTTTAGGAAAGTTGTTCTTGCCCCAATTTTCTGGTAATTTTATGAGATGAAAATTTTTTTTAATACGTTCAAATGAACACAATTTGCATGATATTAAATCGCCACACATTGTTTGATCCTGGGTTTCACAATAGTGATTCGTCCAGTTGATGAAATATTACGATCCTTGATGCAGAACTATTTTTGCAACGTGAATTTCCTACGAATTTCAGAATTCAGTAATTAAGTTTTAAAATGTTGCAAATTCAATCTTAACTTACAATAATTGTTTGACAATTTGGATGGGTTATGTTGTTAGACGCCCAAATCCGGACACGAACACGAAAAAACGTAAATACACGTAAATACGTTCGACTCGAGGAGCAGTGAAGCAATGTCCTCACCTCAATACTGTAATGTCACCCAAATTTGAAAATTGAATTTAAAAAAAAGGAAGAAAAACCATACCCAACAAAACTTAGCACAAGCCGGGAACGATCCAGCGATCCCTTCTGCGCAATGCAGCTCGCAGTGCTGCATTGCGCAGTGGTTCGTAACCCACGTGACCCAACAAAGTGGGGAGTCTACTGTGGGACGATTTTGGTCCTACCCCCTCCACTTGAGTTGACTCTCCTTAGTTCTAGTCTTCTTGAGTATAACATAGATTTTGATTTCTCCTTATTTCGCTCTTTCGAAAAAGAGACGCGCGCGCGCGCGCGCGCGCTTGAAAAGCAAACGAAATGCAACGCGCCGAGAGAAAACGCTCGCGCTGAGAAAACTTGCACAGAGAGCGAAAGCTAAAAGTGGCTAAAAGAGCTTTGAGAAGCTTCCGAAGGCTTCCAAGAAATACTCGCTTATAGACTTTCAAAGCTTTTGAGACTACGCCAATTATTTTTATCTTTTTTCTTTTGGTCAAGGTAGTGCAGTCAACTCGAAATTCATAAAATGTCAAACATAGATTCATGTCTCATTCGATCATACGCACGAATTCAATTTCCACGTTCTTGGGATTGTAGATATATCATCGAGGGAGAAAAAGAGCTCAAAATTACTTGAAGCAACGCGTGAAAATGAGAAACTTGGAGAAAGCTGTGGGTGTGTACTATATTATGCATGGGGTAAATTTCCATTTCCTCCCTTGGCAAAAAAATTACATCTAATTTTCGAGATGCGTATTTTTTGCTCTCATTCGCCGTATTGCTTATAATAATATGATAGATATGGTCGGTCAGTCGCCACCGTCGCTGACACCACCGACACCGCGTCCTCGTCCATCGCTCATAAGAGATAAGAGAAGCGAGCCGCCGCTGCCGCTGCCGCTGCCGCTGCCGCTGCCGCTGCCGCCGCCGACGCCGACGCCGACGCCGACGCCGACGCGGGTATTTTTGACTTGTAGCGCTTTAAATCTATTTCTGGCGACGGACATGGAGCACCGACGTCAACTTGCCCCAACTTGCCCCTCTTTGCGCTACAGGTTCGGCGCTTTTATTTTTTTTTCTCTTCTGGGATTCATACAGCCACACATAATGTATATATATATAAATATAGCGCGCCTTTGACAGTGAGAAATTTAGCCCAAAACAAAGGCAAAACACGATAAAAGAGTCGATTCTTTGTTGGCTCAGCGATTTCCATCAATCATCATGATCATTTCGCTTAATATATGATGCCCGTGCCGCAATCAATAAACCCGACACAATGCCATTCGAGTCGCCGGAAATTTCGTCGCTGCGCAGGTGTTAGTTTGCACGATCTGCAGTCGTTGGACATTTTGTTGTATTAATCATACGATTAAAATTGTATATACATACAATCTTCATTTTTCAGAATTTCATTTTCAAATGATGCTACATTATTATGTATACAAGTATAGCTATAGTGTTTTCAGACAGCGCAAAGTATTAATATCATATTTTGTGTGGAGATGAATCCAAACGGATTCTCTTTGGCTGTGGACGGTCGGACGGACGAGTTCGATACAGATATAGATATATGCATACTTTCCACTTTTATTAAATTCAGGACCCGGTGGTAAATTGAAGATGCTTCGAGTGACCTCCTCTGTCAAAGTATTCGAGACAATACCTATAACGTCATATCGGTGGATTTCACTCGAACGACGATACTTGAACTGAAATATCATCTCGCATTTCGTCATGCCCTTTTTCCCATATTTTGCAATAATCTTTGCAATTTTTACAATATTAATAATTGACACCGTTCTCTCGTTCTCTATCCATCTCTAATTGTTGTCAATTTTTGGATTTCATTTAGTCAATGTTATCCTAATCCTTTTTTGTGTCCATCGATCCATCATTATACTTTTTTTCCTAGTTTTGCAGAAAATACCAGTTCTAAATATAAAAACTGATGTTCAGACCAGTGACTCGACATATTTCGAAAAGGGCGCTCGCGAGATGCGATATATGTATATGTATATATGGGAATCGAGCATTTTTTCCCATCTTCTTTCTTTGCTTTTATAATATAATGCCGTATTAACAAGAGCTTTTTTTCGTAGCGCTCGTTGAACGGTCAACGAAACGGAACAAGAGGTTGAAATGAACTAAAGAATAGAAAATAAAAGATACATCGATCGTCTTCGCATTCCTCGATCGAGTACGTGTTTTAATTTGAAAGGAAAAAAATTACAGATAAAGAAGTTATTGTTTCTGCTAAAGTGACGACGACGAGTCGTAAGTCGAAAGAAGCAGGTAACGGGGGGTGGTTGAAAACGTTATCAAATATGCCCGAGTATGTTCGTCTTTTCATAATATGATTTAAGGATTACTCCGTGTACTTGGTAATGCGATCGATTTCGAGAGAAACGCCAAGTGCTTCTTTATACGCGCGACGTTAGATTCGCACAGTTTGTGTTTCGTCGCTGAGCGATAATGTGCTGCTGCTATGTTTTCACTTGATTTGGAAGAATCCGTAACTCGACATGGCTTGTGTTTGTACGTACGAGGATTGATAGAGCCAGTAAAATGAAGAGTTGCCGTTGCAAAGTAAGATTCAAGAAAGTAGGTACATATTTGATGAGATATTGGAATTGAGTATATGTATAACTTTCCAGATGATTAACGCCAGAGGACTCAAGGCCTCGTTCGAGCAAAGATTGCGAACGACGCTGTTGACAATTATTAGCAACCTCCTTTGCTTTTTCTTCGTCATTCCCATTTTGTTCTCATCGATCATTGCTTTCGGAGTGGTTCGCGCGCTCGTCAGCGTCGTTCTGCGACTGCAATACCGTGACAAGTTCAAAGGATTACTCGCAGGAGTCGATTGTGTTTGGGCCATGGAAAGACCGGCGGCCCGTTCGGTTATTCATGTCGTAGGATTATTGAAAGTAAGTAGTTGCCCCGGGGATTTCGACTCGAGCTGCTGCAATAATAATAATTGCAAGACGGCGGCGGGGCTGCTGTTCTTGGACAAGTTCCGGAAACTCGTGCGCGAGCGCGTAGACAGACCGGAGTACGAAAAAATCTTTCATCTGATGAGGAAAAAATACGGCTACTTTTTCTGGGAAAAAAGCGAGCGACGTTACCTGGACGATCGCGTCAAGTGGCTCGACGTCGATCATTCCCAATGCTCCGGCACCTGTACCGACATTCACGGCGATTATTTGAATAAAATCACCCCCGCATTATGCAGCAAACCTTTACCCAGAAACAACCAGCTTTCATGGGAGATCCTTGTCGGGAGCGCGTGTCCTCGCGCTCGCGCTCGCTTTCATTCAACCGCAGCCGCCGCGGATGCACATTTTCTCCGAGTTCCCATAGTTTTTCGAGTCCACCACAGTCTCGCCGATGGGAGTGATTTGTTGAAGCTTCTGCTGGACGTGTTTTCCGATCTTGGTAAGCCCGCGCGATTAAATTCTCGTTCGACGAAACAGCCGCCGCAGTGTAGGACTATTCGATTGAGATATCGTTTTTCGATTACTTGGGTATATATGTATGCTAAAATTTATCTTGAAGCAGGATACGCACCGACGAGGAATCTTGGCAAATTTACCACAACAGGGCCCACCTACGGCATCTACGACATCGAGATCGCGGCCTTTCGAAACGACGGCATTGAGCGCGTCGATGCCCGTAACGTCGACCTTCGTCATCCAATTCGTCTTGATACCTATGCGCAATTACGTACGAGCTCGTTTTTCTCACTTCGGCAACCTCAACGAGAACAAACAAATCCATTTGGCGGACGTGGCGCGCAAATGGATGGTGGCGTGCAAATGCGCGACGACACGCTGCAAATATTTTACAACAATTTTTACGAATGCTTACAAAGCAATTTTGGGCTATACGAGGCAATTTGGCTTGATCCCTTCTCGCCTAATTTATCAAGCTTTCCGCAGCGTGGACGAGAGGTACGAAAAGATTTCTTTGCCTTTTCCCAAATTGCATGCTATACATATAATCCGTTACATTATACCCGGAACAATTTCTTTCTTTTCATTTAATTCTTTGACAAGAAATACGGAAAACGAACTAGCCTAGCGGTAAATTATTCCTACGAAATCAATCGTCAACCTAATAATAAATTGTCTATATACATGTATTATATGATTTAGCGTTCTTCACGGGCCACATTTGTCGGGGGAGAAAATAGCGGTTTGTTGGATGGAACATTATTTTCGAGACGATCGAGAAGAAAAATTCGTACTATTAAGCATGCAACCGCGACGACGGCGACGACGACGACGACGTTCAGCGACGTGGTCGTCGCGGCATTGTCCAGTGCTTTAGAAAAGCATTACAACAGGGTGAGTCAAGATGTGATCTACTCGAGTAGTATATGTATGTACGTAAGAGTTTTCGACAAGTCATATTTCTAGGTCGGAGAGCACGTGCCGAAATGTTTATCCGCTGCGATGGTAAAAAGAATGGTGGTAACGGAAAAAGTTACTTTGCAAAATAATGTTTCCGTTGGCGTGATGCCGGTGCCGATTGCGAGTAATGATAATGCGTGGAATGAAGAGGAAAAGAGCGGATCGGCAATGTTCGAACGATTGCGAGAAATTGTCAACTCCTCCGAGCAGCTTCGACGGAACCTCGACTTGTTAGCAAATTATTGGTTCATCAAAGTTTTATGCGGGCTCTTGCCGGAAATCTGCCTCAAGTTCATTCTCAAAAGTTACGGCACGCTCGTTTTTAGTAATCTCCTGGGACCTCGAATGATTGAAATTTTTGGCCAAAAACTGCAAGATCTGGTCGTTTACATTCCACACAGGTGCGCATTGCGTCATTTTTCCGAAAATAAAATTCTTTCCTCCCCATTCTGTGTTTCAACAGGAATTTGACGGGAATTATTGGCTGTTGTTTGTTAACTTACGGAGGCAATGTGCAATTGTCATTGCTCGTCGACCAAGTCCTTATCCGAGAAACCAATCAACTGACTTACATTCTGAAAGATACCGTCGATGCAATCGAAATCATGTACGATACTTTGACGCTGTCTTATTTCTCGAAAACATTGCGGGAATAAATCATCGTGCAATACGAAACAAGCTGACGACGTACAAAAGCTACACCCATGGCAACGAGTATGCACCGTACTTTTATACTATAGTATATTATTTTGGTAAATTTAATTTTACTTGAAACTATGTTTTTTATTGTAGGCGAGGGAGTGTTGCCAAGCAGTAATTCGGTAATTCAATGACATGTTCACAAAGTCAAAACATGTATTTCGCTTTGTTATTCGATTATACATATATAAATTATTGCAATGTTTTTTTCACCGTATCAATTTATTGTTGCCAATTATTTTCATTGCCAAACTTTCCACTCGTTTCATTGAATGCACTTGAAAAAAAAAAGCAATTGAATTTTTGAGATAATCTCGCCAATCTCAAAAAGAGATTCCAATTCAATTGTCATTCCATCTTCGAATAAAAGTTGGAACAAAATAACAAGTATATTATAGTTGGAATTTTTTGGAATTATTCAACCATTTTTCCAGGACTGAATGTACAATATTTGTTAACAAACATGTTTATTTGTATGTTTTTATTTGCAAGGTCAAAATACGATTTCCTTAGGAAAATGCAATATATAGTATATACCAATTCCTTTAGTTTCATTTATTTAATTCAAGTTATTACAAAAGTTTTTTTCTATTTAAATTAATTAAATCACAGCGTCTCGAAAAGTTTAAAGCTTTTCAACGTCACTACTTCTTTCCACACCGCATCCAAGAGGTAAAGCGATTAACAAAATGGATAAAAAATAATCACATTTTATGCTTCGATCGATAAATGGAAATGGATGAAATGCTTGAAAATTTCATTTTCAGACAAAGACGATACCGTAGCAAGTCGTTGAAAATATACCTTATATTAAATTAATACATTCAACCAAACGAGTTAACGAGGGAAATTCGAGCTACAATAAACTTCCAGCGACAAAGTTGTTCCTTAGGTCTGTAAGAAGTTTTTGTTTAAAATACTAGATCAAAATAATCGCATTAGCGCGCGCACGCGGCTCGCTTATTGAGCTGCTCCAAACGCGCCTCGCGCGACGCGCGCGCAAACGCGATTATAGTATTTTACAAAAAAAACTTGTTACAACCCAATGGAACAACTTTGCCGCTGAAAGTTGATTGTAACGCAAACTTCCCTCGATAACTTTTTTGCGATTGAATATGGCGAAAATAATAATCTGATAAATATTCGTTTATAAATTCATGAAATTCGAAAAACTGTATCCAAAATTTATTCGCGTGAAATAATTTGAAATACAAAGAACGCGCATAAGAAAACTGGATATAAAATAAAATATTCTTTATCACTTTTTTCGACTATTGACCCGTACATGAATTCTCTATGAACTTGGTGAACAAAAAGACTGGGAGAGGATGACACTTTTAAAATGACGAAGGAACAGATGAACAGATATGCTCTTATCTCCATTTCGAAATTGATAAAAAACGTGGACCTAATTACCTGGAAAAAAAATCGCGAAAATAAAATATTGTCAGTTTCAATAAAAATCCAAGTTTTTTTATCCAACAGCACAACACAAGCCTCTTGCTCGAATTCCTCGATTAATTTTTATCAATAATCGGCGCAATTATATTGTTTAATTATTTCACCTTCGCAAATTACATGCATTTTTGACTCGAAAGACTCGCCCAAAATGGGCAAATCGCAATAGATGTTTCCGGCTCAACGGACAAAGTGGATGCATAATACATACCAGCGATCTTGTCAACCGAGAGCTTTACGTGTGAAATGGTGCCGCGCGCGCGCGACTCGAGCCAAGACTCGAAATGGTCGCTCAACTCGGCAGTCAACGAATCAGAGCGCATAAGAAAGTGAGTGATTAAAATGGCTATAATAATTATAACGATCATTGAAGGGTCGAGCGTAATTAAAGCAGGCTAGAGACATTAAAGCAAATTCATTTTCCAAGTCAATACGTTCAATTGTTCGAAGAATTCCAGTATAGTGTAATTCTGGCAAAATAAGAAAATATTTGGCATATGATGTACAATTTAATCCTAAACGTAAAATAGACAACGAAATCCAGAATTTCGTTCATCTTCGTACTACTATTGCGTATCAGCCGCATTCTTTTCCGTTCTTATAAAAACAAAGGGCCAGAAAATAATATCGAATAGAGTGTGAAAAAAGTGCCGAGTCGTTTCTTCATTGGCTATTGTTTTCGGCGTTTTCTTCTTTTTCAACAATTGTGTCTCCGTAATTGCCAACGAACGGCCTGTAGTAAATGTCGATACCGAGCTAAAATCGCTGTCATCATAGTCCAAACTGCTGCTGCCTTTCTCTTGACCCTCGCAGCTGTAGCTGTCCTCCGCATGACCGGTGAATCCTCCGCTAGACGAAGAAAGGCTCTCATCTTCCGAGTTACCGAGTGCGCTATTTCAAACGTTAATTTCAAAACTTGATTAGAATTCGACGAGTCGCGAAATCGAGCACGAAACAAGAAAACATTGCCACATTGTTACGTTAATTTTTGATATTTCATCGGACTATCATTATGATAGTCCGGCCCAACGCTTGCGGGAGTAATAAAACAAGAAACCCGATGTGATTTAGCTTCGACGATCCTATTGGAAGAATCTTGCGAGGGCGGCGAAGCGATCTTTTGGTCCTCATCGAAAGGGCCGATGGCAGCTGCTGTTGATATTTGCGAAAAAGCAAGTCCAATTTTGGAGCCCGGTGCACATCGCGTCGATGCAAATAGCTGCAGCCCTGCACTACTCCCACCAAAAAACATGTTTTCTTTTCTTTTCTTTTCTTTAGACATATATGTTTTTAAATAAATGCAAGTTTTCATACTCCGTGTCTTTGGCCACGAAACGTCGATAATGGATGATGTCACTTTCGGATTTCGAACGTTTGACAAATAATTGTCCCATCGCGCTGTTCGTCTGGAAAATTATTATACGCAGTTCACGAACCGTTTTATTTCAGAACTAAGTATACAATTATCATCAACTCGCGACTCGGAGACAATACGAGTCTTACGTTTCGAAACTTTGACTCGTATGATTTTTAAAAAAATGTTTCTTCAATATCCATGAATACATTTTTTGCCATTCAATACCTTTTTTTTGCTATTTGCACATTTTTCTTTTTCAAAATTGTCAACCATTTCTCTATGCCGACTCCAAGTTTCAAACTCGGTTCTACTCGACCGATGCTCATTTTTGACATCTCCGACATCCGTCGAACTTGGCTTCTTCAATTTCTCCCAAATCCTCTTTTTTCCGCGATTTAGTTTTTTCCAATAATCAAACTTCATGTTTTTCGCTGGAATTGGACATTTTTATTTTCGCATTTTATAATTTTTAAATTAAAAAAGTGTAAAAGTACGGAGAAACCAAATGAAAATAATTATTTATTAAGAAAAGCCGTCATCTCAAATATCGAATTTTGCAATTAATTCAGGAATTACAGCAGGGGGCAGAGCTTTTTACTCGCCGTCTTGGCTGCTGTTCTTTGCAAAGTTTTCAAATTTTGTTTATCAATGTCACCCGGAGCGAAGTTATGTTCCCTCGACTCGACGCTGCGCATTAACGATGCTCAAAGCACTCGGACTTGAAATGTACGCCATCGAATCATACTTACATGTTTTTAGTTATAATCTATATAAACTCGCTCCATAGCGGTGAATAAATTGCGCCAAGGAAAGTACGTATATCCGCAAAAATGATCGCTAATCCAGGAATGTTTCTAGCGGAAAGGGGGAAAAAAATAAAAGTTTGAAAACTTGTGGAAACTTGAAATTTTTATAGAAGCCGCGATTACGTATTTGTACAAATCTTTACTGAACCGGGGAAGCACATTTCTTATCTCAAGCTCGACGATGTTATTGAATTATACAATCAAAGTATATTATTCTTTGACATTTGGTACAAGAGTATTGCGACGACTCGAAGTTGACGACAAACAATTTTCCGTTCCACGTGAACATTGCCCCGAGAGCTAGAAGAGCGCTTCAAAACACTATCGAGTCGCTCGCTCATGTACTTATATATTTTATTACGCAAGTTTTAGCTTAGCAGCATGAATTATCTCGGCATTGGCTTGTGTAAAAGAATCCGAAACACGAAACGCGCCATTTTTTCGTACATCGCGAACATCAGAGCAGCCGTGAGCACGGTCTGCAGTAATTTCGCTTCCATCCCCTTGAATAAACCAAAGACACCTTGTTTTCTGCGAAAGAGAAACGTAACGCGAATACATGAATTGGTTAGCGAAGAAAAATGCAAGACAAGCACTTACTTGATAATGTAAAAAATGAGCTGCAGAGTTCCAGCATTGGGTGGCAGATCAGGATACGTGTGTCCATTCTGTGAGAAAACGAAAAAAGAGTATTGTGCCGCGAGAGTATACGCGTACTCGAAAAAAAGGAGAATGGAGAAAAGCTTACTCTGAGCTTCGTTTGTACCAACTGTAGCGGGTAGGTGAGGGTAGTGGCAATCATTTTGGACAGCGCGCCGAGAGCGAAGAAAAACCAGGCCGAAGGTCGTGCGCCGCTGCGAGTCGTCGCCAGCTTTCTTTTTAAACTTTCATAAGTCATGAATTGAATCGCCGGATTCACCACGAGCATGAGGCTGGGCCACGTTCCAGCCCACAATTTTTCGATGCCCTCGTATTTCCATATTTTCACGAGGCCGTCTGCGCGCGCGCGCGCGCGTAATGCAACAAAAGTAATTTTCATGAAACGGCTCGAGCAATCGAAAGAATGTCAATTAATGATAATGGCCCATGTCAACGCCATTCTTCCTTTAAAGCAAATACAATTATACCCAAGAGACGTACATACGTAACATACGTGTATGTAAAATGATGTACAAAGTTGAAAATGACAATGAGCAAAGGAAAAAAAAGAAGAGAGACACGTGAAACCCGCCGAACGATAAAGAACGATGCTCGAGTTATGGAAACGAAAATTCTTACCCAATAAAGAACTGTAGTCATTCGTCGTAGTTGTTCCCCGGGCGCCGT
This sequence comes from Zelostemma sp. ZL-2020, assembly GCA_022816865.1. Taxonomy (NCBI): domain Eukaryota; kingdom Metazoa; phylum Arthropoda; class Insecta; order Hymenoptera; family Platygastridae; genus Zelostemma; species Zelostemma sp. ZL-2020. Next base: position 15,562 of record JABFQM010000378.1, on the reverse strand, counting down.
TCACGCCCTTCATCTTCAATCTAGTGTTAACAACCCACAAAGGCGTCGTTGTAAAGACATTTATGATACCTGCGCGCAATTAGTAATGTCAAGTTCAATCTCGGGGATCCCCCCTCCTTCCAAACGGGAATTCATCCCGCGGAGAGGAGGAGACAATTTACTACTACATATTTTGTATCAAATACAGTACATCAAGTACAAATGATTACCAGCTATAGATGCGACTAATAAGTCATTTCCAGCCGTTTGGTTTTCAATATCACGTAACTTCTTCAAAGTGTGAAAAGAGTAAAAATATACAAAATTACTGGCACATAGACTTTGGAGTACTGGCACTATCCCTCTATATAACGATGGCCTGCAACAAAACGAATCAACAAAACACGATTATTATTATCATTTTTTAACAATCTTTATACACTCACAGTCCTTCTTTACCGATGATCTCTCGCAGTACTGCTACTGTATTTTTGGATTCGCGATTGTCCTCCACTGCGCAAACAAACTTGAATTAGTCTGTTTTTTTTTTTAAATCTTTGCAAGGTAAACAATGTTTCTACAACAATTACAGCATTTTTGTAAGTTGATAAGAAAAAAGCGTAGATATTATCAAAAGTCATTTGACTTTGCATGATTATACGCTCTCGTATGTAGGTAGGGCAATGAAAATCAAGTAATATACTTGCATTGTAGTCTGCAGCGAACCGTATCAAGGGGAAAGAAGGTTGACATTGCAACGACACTTCCCTAAAATATAACGACGATTTCGAGTTTTATCAAATCAAAGATGCTTTTTACGTGAATTGACGAGACTTACCGCTGCGCCAGAAACTGCGTGCACCAACGTCTCATATTTGAATATACTTTTAGATCCGTTCATCGCGTAAGCTCAACTAAAAATCACAATTCAAACAATATCATCGGCGCCACTAATACTTTTCAAGTATTACATATAGCTTAAAAAATCATTCTCAATAATATTCGATAACGTTTCGATACCAATTCCAGATATATTCTTCTCATATACCTACGAGTAGGCGCAGTAGAGTCGTAAGCTCGTAATAGCGCGCGCACGTACGTATAGATATTACGATGACTAGGTACTATTCGCAGTACATATACGTGTATTGACTTGTATCAGAGCTAGTACTACCTACACGACTGCAGGCCCACGTGCGATTAATCTTCTTTTCGTTTCAACTTTGAGCGGCCTGCGCGCGCGAGCGTGAGCCGCCATACGCGCCACTTGCTATACTATATACCAATTATTCCCATGCGAGCATTCACGTGGAACAATATTGTATATAATGTATGTATAATATTCGGTGCGCGAGCGCATGCGCGTGCGCGTGCATGTGTCGGCTGCTGATGACGGCGGCCGGCGAGTGCGCACTGCGCCGACTCGCGACGCACCTTAATGTTTACATTATTACTACAATATTGTACAAGTACTTATTTATTACATATATCCACGCACGTAAAATTATCACATCACTTTCTTTGTTACGAAAGCAACATAATTAATTGTTCGTCGTAGTTCGATATTTGCGATCTTATGATAATTTTTTTATCAATCGGTTATTCAATGTGCGCGCGCGCGCGCGCGGCGTGAGACCGGCGACGATATTACATTCATACTATGCATCTTTCAACTATGGTAAAACTGCATATGCATATGAGAGAATAATCAACTGCAGGTTTATGTTGACGTGAAAAATTAAGTACAAGAATGTGAGCCACCCTCTTCAACTGCCACCATCCGGCACGTCCATGCACCACCCCCGTCGTACCCGTAGAACCGCATAATTCGGATATTCGAATTTTTGCAATTATTCGGAGCGACGACAAGCAATACTCGCAAATACGTATTTTATATTTATTGTGATGTATTATTACCGAGGCACCTCTCATGATACGATAACGTATACGTCAGTTTAGAAGCCCAATTTTCTGATCTCGCGCGTGTGGCGTGTGCACCGGAACCTGGGCCGAATAGAACATGGGCGTGTAGTACACAAAACGGAGTACACTGATGAACGTGTACGCACAGCAGCAGCCAGTTGAGCCAGTGGACTCTCCACTGTCCAGAGTCCAGTCCGAGTCTGCTGCGGCCTGCGTCGCGCTATTGCCACGCGCGTGCGCGCGCTTTTCCTACCATCCCTTCTCCCCCCTCCTCCTTTCCCCATTGTTAACCAACATCCTTCGTCTCTACAATATGCTATAATACGTATGTACGTATTTACGCATATACGAGAGAGAGAAAAACTGTGTGCGACACGATATTGATGCCCCGGATAAGCGCAAGCGCAGTAGACAGGGTATCGCACTGCTCGTGCTCGCTTCTGCGCCTCATTCGGCCTCGTTCTTTTCTCTTCTTTTCTGCTGTTCTGCTGCTTCAGCTTCGGACCTAGCATATATTTCAATATATACTTGATTAGTATAACATTTACGGGACACTTAATTCCTATCGTATTGATCTTGTTTCAGAACAAAATTATTGGTTTTTTTTTAAAATTATTTTGGAGAGGAAAAATTAAAAATTCCAAAAGAATGCAGCCGCGAATCCCCGCGCGACTTCTACTATATTATATATTATTTATAGACAAGAACGGATCTTCATGCGGGAAATCTTACCCCCTTTGATAAATAATGCTGCTGCAGAAAACATAATGATCGTGATATTTATTCTTTACCGGAAAGGAGAAATACGAAAGAGCTTAATACATAAACATTACTTTGCGTTTAATCCCCCCGAGTCGCCGTACGACGTCTCTCCTCGCGACAGCTCTGGCATGATAGCCCCATGCAAGAATTATCATACACATAATATAATATACTTAGTACAGGAATAGAAGAAGAGGGGTCCTAGTCAACGTCGCTAACGCCATATCATCATTTTATTCTCCACGTCCCACCTCTTGGCTTTCCGCTAAATTAAAGTGGTACATTCAGAAAAATGTTTTCGTGCCATTACGTAATTATTTACTTATTTTTTCGCATTCTTAGTTGAATCGATGAGTTCGAGTTTCGCTTATAATTATCTTTATTTACGCGATTGAAATGGCATTTTCACGTTTAGTTTTTTTGTTTCTCAAACAGTCAATAAACAGAGACACTAAGCGGTTCGAAAGAAATAAAGTGACGAGCGTGTCTTAATAAAATTCATTTTTATTTATTCAATGCGTCCTACAAATTGGTATAGTACCTATGTAGTAGTCCTGGAGCAAATGTTAGAGACCAGGGCTAGTTATGGCAGTGTTGATATTTTCAAGAAGACGACGACGACGACGACGACGACGACGACGACGACGACGACGACGACGACGACGACGACGACGGTATGGCAAAAGCGCCTTGTTTAAATACATTTTTCTCAAAATTTGCATGTCAGCTAAATAGTGCGTAAACTCGCCAAGTTTGTTTTTTCACTAAATTTTTGATGAAATCTGTATTGCAATTTATTTCAAATCACTCGTTAGTTCTTGCATGTTTAGTAATAATTTTCGATTTGGTGAATATTCCAATAGTTTTTTGTAAGAATAACAAAGAAAATTGCGGGCCAAGTTTCTGGAGTGACCATTTCCATTTCCATTTCAATGTATTCTCACTTGTTAAAAAGTTGCTATTTAAAATACATACATTTTCTTCGAAATTCATGTCTACTTATAAAATGGTTGAAATGTCGTATTTTTGGCACGTTTCTGGCAAATATGTATACATATAGGTAGGGTATTATATATGAAACATTTATTACCCGCATCCTATACAGAACTTTGCTCCGTGAATTCGACTCTATTAATCGTTTGGCAACAACAGCAAATTCGTTGGAAAAAAAGCTCAACTTTTTTCAATCTACGCGTTGGTCATTTTCGTTTCTCATTTTCGAAACTCAAGGACGACCCTCAAGGGTCCGAAGTTCTTCTCGCGTGCGCGCGTGTTGCGGCTTGGAAATGAGCGTTTGTTTGCATTTGTATATCATAATGATGATTGTAAAAAAGGTGGAATAAATAAATAATGTCACAATAATAATATGTTTTTGAAGGAAAAAACATGCGTTGGGTATTTTTGAAATAATTATTCCTTCTTCGTGAGTTAAAAAAAAAGAAAAAATGCCAAAACTAGCGTACCCGCGCACAAGCCCTCGGATGATAAATTCAAATTTGTACGCATATCGTGCTTATAGTGCGGTACGTATCATGAAATTTATTGATTTTGTAAAATAACGTACATCAGCTGTTAACATGCTCGATTAAACGTAATTACACTATATTAGTACTAAGTCAAACTGCAGCTCTGCTACAATAGACACATCATTTTATTAGGGCTTTCATCTCAGGGCCATGCATCTTGGGGTACGTACAGTTCTTTCTTCTCATCTCTGCGGGCAATCGCCGCAACGCTGCACTCTCGTGGCTCACGCGACAAGAGTGACTTAAGAATTTCTATAATTTCCATGTTTTGTCTAAGGCGAGCAGCGTGGTTGACCTATATTCTATACTTGCAGGATATGACGTATCGATTGTGGCAAGTTCGAATTACGCAAAATCTTTCACCTGTGCTAGCGTTTTGTGTACACGTACGTACATAAAACACCCGTGCAGGTTGTACTTTTATACGTCCTTTTTTTGTAACGTAACGTAACGTAATCAGATTTGGCCGATGTACAGTTGACGGCAAATAATTATGCGGAAAAAGTAAAAAAAACTCGATGCAACACTCGATGACGTGATAATTATCAATTATCAATTACATTCAATCATTGCGAAAACACGTGCGTCTACCCATAATATTATGTATATCGTATCCTCGAACAAATGGACCAATAATAATGAAAAAAGATTGCCATAATCGATACTTTTATCCGACGCAATTACAATGACGGTGCAATTAAATAAATAAAATGTCCTACGGGTGTATAAGGTACAATTTACGTTATAGTAAATATAGTACTTTTGTGAAATTTGCCTCAAGTTTCGATGCTTCGGTTCCTCGAATATACGAAATCTACGCGAATGTAAAAAAATAAGTTAAAAACTCGTTAGCATCGTTGCTTTTGTCGTGCGAAAAAATATAAAACTATAATATACTCGGCAAGGGAACGAGACGTTATCAAACAAGATTCAACGAAACCGCGTCTCATCTGATTTGAAAACTTTTGTCCGGCGCATCAGCGGTATTTTGTAACGACGCCACCCACTAAAAAATAATCATGGAAAATTGTTATGTACGACTCGTGATAATCGTCTATCCATGACATGTTTCATCGCAGAAAATCGGTGAAAATGTTGATTGCAAAGTCGCGCGGGATACGAGTCCGCGGGGATCGTGGAGAAGGTAAAAAATGATTATCGAAGCAAAAGACATATTATAGTCAAACTATACTAGCTAGTTATTGTATAGAGCAAATGAAGGAACGCCCACGTATTCGTCGCGGAAACAAAAATGTTTTTCTTCTCGCGTTTATAATAATAGGTAGGTATAATATAATATACAATTGGTAGTGAGAATGATTGAAATTTCAATGACCTTGCGTGATAGATATCGAAGACTTACTCGCTATAGAAGATGAGTAACATTGTATAATTATATGATCTGCAAATGATAAACATGAAAAATCCCACGCGTACATAGCTATATACATGGCTATATTTAGGTATATACGAGTAGTATGAAAATCGTATGAAAATCGTACGTATTGTCTGGGCTTAGAAGCGCTGCTTTTAAGGGTTGAATGAAAAAAAAAAAAAAAAAAAAAAAAAAAGTGCTCTTATATTGTCACTTACGTCAATATATTGGGCGCATATACCGCGCCCAATCGATCGTACGTAATAAGGAATCGATAGACGCCCGTCGTCGGACGCGGACGACTCGTTATTCATATCACTGAATAACGCAGCTCTTTCTTGTACCATTGGACCTCAGCGTAATCCGCGATCCTGGAATGTTATTCTCGTTACCTGTCGCCGTCGCCGCCGCCGCCGCCGCCGCCGCAGCTGCTGCTGCAAGGGAACAGGTTTTGGTCCTCATAATCATAAGGTCCGTCCTTATACTTGGGCGTCGTACGTTTGGCGCCACGACGCCACACGCGTCGCTCAAGCGTCGCTTTATGCTCAAGGTCGCTTTATGTTTCGGCTAAAAAGAAAAATTTAGAAATTCAACTGCTTCGCGAAATCGGAATTCGGCTACCTAATGTCGAAAAGTTATTGACAAAATATGAAAATGGAAACGCGCGTGGTCCATTCTTTCAAGGGACGTACTACGTAATTTTCCTCCTTTTTTTCACTTTCATATTATAATGCCGGAGAGAAAAAAACAAAACCAAAACTCGTGTACAACAGTTAGCAATAATTAATAGGCGCGCATGCACGAATATCGACATTTATACAAAAGAGGCACATTTATATATGTATACACGTAAATGCACAATAATAATGCTGAGAGGTAAAAAATATATGTAAATATCTCTCGATCTTCTTCCACGAACTGTTTATTATTATATTAAATAATGCATTTAATACAAAAAAGCTTACTTTGGTCATGTGCGCCGTGTACATTTTCAATACTATGAAGGGTAACAACAACCCAATTGTAATTATTGTTGTAAATACGTATGCGGCGTATATATAACGTCACTCGTTACATGATTTAATAATTACCATTCATCGTAAGTAAAAAAAACCGACGAAAAGTATGCATACTTGGCCCCCGTCGTCAAGCCAATACGTCGTAAAAGAAAAATCTTGCACAACGGCTCCAACAAGAAAAAACAAAAAAAAACAGTACAATGACAGTAAAAAAATGAGCAAGTCCTCGTATGTTATATCGAACGAAATGCATCAAGTCGGAAAGTCGCCAAATGACCGAGTTAACGCGGGGGGACTTGATTGACGCTTTTGCGAGAATTATTGTGATATACATATACATGGTATATAGGCACACGAGTATACGGAAGCTCGAAATAGAAGCAGTTGTTGGTACCTATATATTTGGTGGCCAGGGATCGCTTCGACACGCGTCTACGGCCATATTACATCGGCACATACTATATTATTATACGAGTAGGTTCGCAAACTCGTCGTTTAGGACCTTAGCCATCGTTTAGCCGCGATAAATTGCCGATCGATTCTTTCTCGATTATAAGCAAAATATCCTTCTCACCTGTGAAGGAGGCAACATAGTTGGAGAACCGAACGTCAAAGGTACTTTGCGATGATGATTCGGGGCCATTTCTAAGGGCAAACCGGCGACCAAGAACAGTTGATAAAAGAGCTCGTCCATGTGGTAATTTCGCTTGGCCGACACCTCGACGAAAACGCAGCACTCGTCTTGATTATTGCAGTATTGCTGGGCTTCCGCCACCGACACTATCCTGCAAACATAATTAACGCGAGCAAATCCTCTCATTCTTTTACTTTTCAACGACGACAACAATTTTCTCTTCGATAAATTTGGTATCGCGTACTTTCAATCAACTTTCATTGACTCTCGGTAGACTCGAGCGAACAATCCGCTCAAGTCTACCGGAAACTATTTAGGCTTGCTCGTCCAAGCCTAAATAGCTTTGAGAGATTAATGACAAACAATTTGACTAAATTAGTAAATAAACGGGGCTTGAGGGCAAATTTTCAAAAGCCATTTCTTGCCAAAATGGTTACACTTTTTCCCATTGAAAAAGAAAAAATACTAGCTTGCAGAAAATTTCATGCCCAAACCAAATGTGCCGATGCTCGTGCAAAGTCATTGAAAACTTGAATTTAACATTAATGCTTGCTTATTTTCATTCCTTGGTCGTGATACTTGTACCAGGATACGCGCGCGTTACTTTCGCGTAATCGTTCGATTCCGTTTTTTTACGGCTACTTTTCGGCGCGTTCATTGTCAGCGAAGAAAGCGTAGAAAAACAAAAGGAGCGGAGATGAAAAAAAAAGCAGGACTGGGAAAGCAACAAGAGCCGGAGCACCCTTTGTCATGGAAGATCGAGAAGCAAAGAAACAAAATAAGAATGAAAAAAGAAAAAGTGGATAACGAAATCCCGTAAAAAAGTGCAACTTGTCACTTTGTTCAAGTCTATTTCTCCAATTATTCCATCATACCCCGATGAGAAAAATATATCTTTCAAGTCTTGGACTCTAATCTTTTTTGCCAAGCGAAAACAATTAATTTTCAATTCTTCTTTTCTACGGCGATTCCAAGTCTTCGCGACCAAGGACCGAGTGTCCTTGGATATGTGACATTTTGTTCTTTTTTTTTTTTTCTATTCAACGCTCGATTCGGCAAAATATGAAAAGTCTCACAACCAAGGCTACTCTCATAATATCTCTAAGCTTGATGCGCGACTGTAATAATTTATTGACCGAATAAAAAATCCTCCTCTCAACGTTGAAAAATGCTAAAGAAAAATGAAAAGGTCACTTTGGAAATGACTGAATTACTTGATATCTCGGTCGCACTTGTTCCCGGCCAGGACCATCGGAACTTTAAGGCTGTGACCCTTGCCTCTACCCTTTCCTGCCCCTTGAGTGGCACTAATTTTGGTCTCGAGGATTGCTTCTCGCAATCTTATCGCTTCCTCAAAAGATTCGCGATTGTCGAAGCTGAACGCAATGACGAACAAGTCTCCTGCAAAGTCCCATTTAATTTTTAGTCCGTTTTGTGAAAATCATGTTCTTACACGAGGAGGCTGCAAATGTTTACAAATGTTATGATTATATTGCCATGACCGCCGTATACGACCGCTAGTGTACTATATCTAACCGTGCAAAAGCACAACAAGTTGTACGCAAATCATAATATAATATGTTGTATTCCGAACAACAAGCATCGAGTTCTTTCGTTCTTCTGCGGAGTACGCGATAGGTATTTGGGAGCTGAGGGGCTACATGAATACATCAATTGACCGTTTTCCCCGATGATTCGTGTTCCTCTGCCAGCTCGTAAATATTTTTTAACGAGAATGGAAACTAAATGTTAGCTTCCCTCGCGAGATTTCACTCGCCCGCCTCGCCTAGCTCGAATGTCAACTAGGTTGACTATACCTACATTATATATTGTATATATATCTATTTATATATGGGCACCTACAATGTATGAAAATGTAACGAAATTGCCTGCCTACCTCTGCCCCGAAGCTCGATATCAGAAACAAGACGGACGAGCGCCGAGTGCTATCCGTATCAATGCATTAGAACGTATCGAATGTATTCGAATTTTACAGCCCTTAGGACTCGAGGGCGCAAGAAGAAAGCAAAAAATTAACGAGTACGTAGCACACGAGTACGAGGCAAAATCTGTGCAGCCGCGCCGAAATGTTGGTATGCAGAAATTCATAAATCCGAAAAAAGGGATTGCACGAAGATCTCTCCCCCTTCCTTCTCCTGTCCTCCTCGAAACTGTCCACCATATTTAAGTGGAACATGGACCCAAGACAATGCGAATCTCGCGAAACATGTCTCTCAGCGTGACAATGAGACGACGAGCCCGATTTGCAAGACAATACGCTAAAGCTCTTTGGGACAGGGAAAGGAAATGCAGGCCGCCGACGAGCTTTATAGCTTCATATGTACCTCTTGTTGCACGCGTACATTATGAACATACACGTATAATAAAATGATATGTATAACGCAATATCTATGCGTGTGACCGCTATTAGATGTACAGACGTGACATACATATTTCAACGTCTGCGGTCACCATTCTCGCTTCGACGTGTCGTTTTTAATTTCTTGGGGTCAAAAGAAATTGCCACTTTTGGATTGGAGTGAGTTTTCAAGACTCCTCCCGTTTAAATCCGAGTGGCGATATTTTTACTCCGAAGGAATGAGGAAAGTAAAATGGCATGTGATGTGATACTCGTATATTATATGATGGGGTCAATTTGAAAAAGAAAAAAGAATGCACGAACGTGTTACCAGTTAGGAAGGATAATCGTCGCATCGCGGGGAAAGGATGATTCCCGCTGGTATCCATAAGATCCAGCTGATAGACCTCGCCTTTGATCCTGTACAATTTCCGTTGGTAGTCCTCGATCGTCGGCGTGTAACTTTCCTCGAATTTGTTCCAAAGAAATCTATGAAAAGAAGCAAAAAAAAAAAAAAAACCACAATCTAGAAGCGTCGTTTTCATAGAGAAAAGAAGAAAAGGAGAAAAGAAAGGAGCGGGGGCGGCGACTGACCGTGCTAAAATAGCGCTTTTGCCGACTCGCGAACTGCCAAGCAGAATGAGGCGGTAACAGTTGCGCGGTGGCGGCTTGCAGGCATCTTCTTGCGAGGAGGTGGAAGCCGGACTCGGACTGACGGGGACCGTTGGCAGCGGGCTGACGACGTCGCCTTCGGAACTCCCTGAGCCGTCGACGTCGAGGTCTTGAGCGCCTCGGCGAACGCGTCGTCCCCCTGCTGCTGCAGTCGTTTCCGGATTATTACCGCCGCTACGGCCGTGGGGCCAACGCCACCGCCATCGTCGCTCGTTCTCCTCGACGACCCTCTCCCCTTCGCCGCCGCCGCCGCCGACGCCATCGCCACAGAGTCGCTGCTGCTGCTGCTGCTGCTGCTGCTGCTGCTGCTGCTGCTGCTGCTGCTGCTGCTGCTGCTGCTGCTGCTGCTGCTGCTGCTGCTGCTGCTGCTGCTGCTGCTGCACGCAACACAACAGTCGCCCGCACGCCTCCAGCTACATTTCATTAATCGACACAATTTTGCCCATTTTTTAATTCATTCTTCTCTGTCATTCCATTTCGACGATGAGAGACAAGGCCAACATAATTTGCCGAATTTCTCCAAGAAAGATTGGCACTTATTCGTTGTTGAAAGAATGAAGAAAGAGAAAAAAAAATGCATCTTTCAGGGTGAGCAGGGCACGAGAAGAGGGAAAAGATGGCATGCTGAGATTTACTACTTCATAAGAAGAAGAGAAAGAAGAAGAAAAAAGGGATAAAAAGAATGTTGAAAAAGTGTTCCGTACATACATGTATTCATTATACACATTTACAGGCAAACAGAGGAGTGCACCCTCGACTCTCTCGAGGTTTCCGGCCGATTTTCCGCTCTGGTGAGCGATTAGAGGGAGGGACGAGAATCGCGGACATGACATGGCGTAGCTTTTTCACGCTTTCGCCCCTTTTTGGCGCGGTTAGAGCGTGTATAGATGTCGTATAAGCATAATGCAGGAAAACTCCAAAGCGCCGCTTTTGTCTCTTTTCCTATTGTATAATGCGGCCAGATTGGATTAAAAACAATAGTTTAAACGTAAACATGTTTTTAGTGTCTACGAAATAAGCCATTGATAAGGACTTTGGCCATTACTGGTTAGGATTCGATTTTTTACCCTACCGATATTTTTCTATGATTTTCACACTGCTAAGACCACAGGACATTATTGTCGTGGCAAAGTTAAAAAAAATATTTCTTCTCATGAAAATCCGTTATAATTGCGTTCTTCTACGCTAACGTTGAAAAGAGAGGGGGGATTTCCGTGCCATGTATAATATTGATATATAATACTAAAATACGTCGAGCACAGTCGTTTCGTCATCTCTGCGTCATCCGCGAATACTTCAACTATTATATTATAATATAGCAGCCCCGTTAGGTGGGTGTACGCGGTGTACAACACATGGCCCACTGCATTGCGCGCACATGCAACGCCTGTTTGACAGCATTGTCAAAGGCGGACTGTATTCCTCGATTATCTTATCCTTTTCTTATCGCGAGTGATATAATTATGCAGATAAAGCACAATAGTGAGGTTACGTAATATATTGAAGCTTTTTTTCTAAACTCGATATAACCAAGCCGGCTCGCGACGGACGGATGGACAATTATAGGACAATGATTGAGAAAAAAACTTTCTTCTCCTAGATAAATTTACGGTGAATGCGCAATTGAAGGAGAAAATTGCTTCCACACTTTTTAGACGTATAATACGCCTTTAATAGTAGGTAATTTTTTCCCACATAAATTCCCCTACGCGCATCCCGTTGAGACCATGGCATATTTTTATGGCTTGGAGTTATTAAATATGCAAAAAGCTACGCGATGTTATACGTCTCTCGTACTCGCGAGCACGACGACGCGCACTTTCTCCACTTCAACTCGATATACCGACAATAATCAAGTGAATGTCGTTTAGCCCGATTTCTCCTCTCTTCTTCATTGAAAAGATAAAAATGAAAAAGAAAAGAAAAATTGCCGTTTAATGTACTGGTAGGTAGGTAGCTATGGAAATGACGGTACGCGCGATTCGAGAAATTGCTTCTGCGCCAAATGAAAACATTGATTGACAATAATTGGCTCGCCCCTCATCATGACTTGTCAAATACGCTCTCGTTTAAAAGCAGCTTTTGCGCTTATCGGCATCAAAATATAAGTACTGCCTTTTCGTTTTGTTTCAACTTGACATTCATTCTACTATATACGAATACATCAAAGATGAAAGGTGGTACCACTAGGACGTCTGTTTCAAAAAAGCAAGAAATTAAGAGCACTTTCTAAATTTGAATTAGTTATGAAATTAGTCTGATTTACATTTACTTTAATTGCTAAAGCAGTTAAACTGCGACTCGACTTTGCCAGCAAACTTTACATAACATAGTAAAGGCGAGCAGAAGCTAATTAATAAGCAAGTTAGCAGCGGAGGTCGATCGATGTTTAAGATCAAAACACACGCGCGGTAGTGTTAGTACGGCAATCCAAGTTTTGTACTCGATTGCGCCGCTGCTGCTGTTGACAATTTCACCGATATGGATTTAAGGGGGAGCGATGTATAATATGCGATATAATATATGCATGAAGGGAGTGAACGCTAGGAAGTAGAAACGGGCGCGTTTAGTCAGACCTCATCGCATGCGCGCAGTTATATTTTTGAGTAGAGGACACAATATCACGACTCTTGTCGTATCAGGTAACTATTATGCAATGTGCACGACGACACGATTAAACGACACACATTCCAAGTTGCATTTTTCGCCAACTTGGATGAAAAGAATGAAAAGAAAGAAGCAAGCTTGCCAGCAAGTAGTATACATTTAAATGAGCCGCGGCACTTGGGAGTTTATAGTATACTTTGCTACAAAACTTTCGAGTCGTATAATATTGCTCAAGTCAGTCGTACATAATAGTGCCTTTACGAGAAACGCAATTTAAAAAAAAATCACGATGTTTGTTGCGACAGTCTGCATAACTTTGAGAAATTAACTACGGGAAATGGAAAAAAAAATTATGAAAAAATTGAATAACGGTGTATATGCGGATTGAGAGAGAATTATTGTAAAACTGGAATTGGATCCAAACTTTTCAGCATCTTTTCGATTTTACGAACGTCATAATGTGTCGATCACGTATAAGAGGAGCTGCACGTACGCGGGCTTATAGCTGCACGTACCTTTGTTCTTCGTGCAACAAGTCGAGTTTCAACAGTTGTTTTCGGTCTGGCCATGGTTGTATATAGCTGTACGCATGCATACGTGTCGCGCTGCCACGTCGATGCCGTGGATGATATGCATTGGATACCCCCCTCCCCCCCCCCCGGGTATCTCGCAGAGACATCTCCACGACATCTCATTTGCTAAAACTCTTTGTGGATGACTTCGCATTCGCATTCGCATTCGAAATATCTTGGCATCGTTACGTCCATGACTTACGAATCATTCTCAATCAACGCATTAGCTCAATAGGACTATTATTATAGGCATAAACGTGCAAGCGTATATAGAATAATTACCGTAGAATACCGCGAGGGCATCGAGAAATCTCTCGAAGAAAGACTATGAATTAATGAAGAGAAGAAGCAAAGATGACGAGGAGGATAGGTTTGAAATGAAGCTGGGTAAATTCGACGTATAATATTATGCGCGCGTTAAGATGGAAATATTATTTAATTGTAGGGAGAAAGAAATAAAAGTTTCTTTTCGAGCAAAGAAGCGAAGCAAGCGGAATTACCTCAGGTACTTAAGCAGAGCGTTGACGTGCGAGATATGAGACATGCATCGAGATATGTGACGCGAGTAAGGACTCGGCGAGGTCCTTATTTGATCGCGCTATTTGTCATCTGTCACTTTTCGTTTCGTTCTTTCGCGTTATATCACTGCTCGCTGCTACTGCGGCTGCGAGCTTCGAATCTACTCGACAGCTGCCCTCTGTTCAAAGCTGCTGCTGCTGCTGCTGCTGCTGCTGGGATTTTCACTTTCGGCAATTCGGTGTCGTTTCAAGGAAAGGAGAAAGCGACGGCGATAATCATCTCGTCGGGGAACGAGATAAACGTGAGAAAGCGAAAGGTGTGCAGCGGATCGGAAGCTTGAGAACGGAGAAGAAAAAGGAGAAGAAAGAGTGGCCGGCCGCAATCGCCGGTGCCGGTGCTAAGCGTTGACTGAACCACTGACTGAGCTTTTATATATTCTCTGCGGCGCGCGCGAGCTGCGAGCTGCAGCTGCGAGGGCCGTGGTCACTGGTCGCCCGATGACCGATACAGTCCGCGCGATAGCTATGTACCAACCACGACGGCGACTACGGTAAACGCGGTAAACGTAGTATATTTATAATACATATAGGAACCTGCCTGCGCGCGTTGTCACGCTTTCCGCACTTTCCGCCTTTACCGCGCGCGGTAAAGACGCTTCTCACCTCGGCCGTATGTGCAGTCTACATAGCTATATAAAAAAAATCGTATAAACTTGAAAAACAATTTATCATTCCAGCAACTATTTTCCAAATTTAACAATCTCGACTCGAGCGACTTGGAAGCGACGCGCCCTAAATTTTCGATGCAGTATCGGATGTATAAATCTACAAATTTTGCTGGAGTAATCGGTGGAGGGATTCGTTCCTTTTTTTTTCATCAACTTTTCATTTAAAAAATTGCATCGCATTTTACCAAGTAGGTACATATACCTAATGATTACACATCATAATTTTTATTTCAAATGTAATCGACATTACGACAATTGTTCAGCAAGTATCTAGCAAGTATCTTATTAAATTTCTGTTTTGATTGTTCACATAAATGATGTCATAATCAATAACATCAATATAAGATATAAAAAGAATGATGCATAAGTAAAAGATACTCAATTTAAAAGTTATTTTCAAACGCCACCTACTGTCGATAGCACGCACTAACCTCTCTCTCTCTCCGATTACGCCAATAAATATACATGCGCGCATGCGATAGGCAAAGATAGCGACTAACCTCTGAAAAAGGAAAAAATAACTATCTGTCTTTGTTTTTTCTCTCGTTGAATATAAAAAATGCGCGTGCGTATGTTCATAACTATGCGTAATAATGATAATGACAATCCACCGCCGAGTCGCAAGTCGAAAATTTGATTGGACAAAAAGATTGATTGTCATCGCCGTCGTGGTCGTCGCCGCCGCCGCCGTTGTGGCGAGGGTCGCGTGTGAGTACATAATAAATACATCTCTATTTAGACATGATAATAATGTACTGCAACAATAGGAAATAAAAGTGTAAAGTTTGTTAAGGAAAACTTAATAGGAGAGAGAGAGAGAGAGAGAGAGAGAGAGAGAGAGAGAGAGAGAGAGAGAGAGAGAGAGGGCAACATGGTAAACACTGGATT
>JABFQM010000377.1:0-37743 GCA_022816865.1 Zelostemma sp. ZL-2020 | reverse complement strand
TTATGAAGCAACTTTATTTGCAGAGGATAAGCGGAAATTCGTAGCGACGCCGACTGACTGCTCTCAATACCATCACTCACCCGCAGTTCCAATATGGCATTGGTTTTTGCTGAAACGTGGAAATGAGATTTTACAGTCGTGCAATTGTGGACTCTTCGATGCGAATCTTCCAGATAGTTTTTGACTTTTATCACATTTTCGTTCGATCGTAGTAATTGGCTGATTCAATAGAAGCGAATCGAGCGACAATTTTTTTCAGCGATAAAGAATTTATAGGATTGATAAATCAAAATGTACACGCGATTTGCTTTAAAATACATGCGACTGTTCATCTATTATTTGAAATCGTTGATAAATTACCGTTTCCTCGATGAACATACGCGATTAATCCCTGCGATAATTCGGACTGGGTGAACGTGTCGATGGATTGCGATGGATGGGTTACTTTTTCGATGTGTCCAGCGTCGGCATCGGAGCGTATCACTGTATATACGAGCGTTTCTGATGGCGTGTCCGGATCATCAGCCCAAATTAACTCCTTTGACAATGTTTTTCTTGTACCCTGGATGCAGATGAGATTATTATTGGTCAATATTTATTCATGAAATGATCGATTCATTTGTAAATTTCTCGTTTGCATTTTCAAACTGATGAAAAGAATTTCCTCCGGAATTTTGCTTGTTTGCATTTAATATCCTCGACTTTTATATTGGATTGATGATCATTTAAATGTACTGCAAATTTGATTTTGGCGCATTCACGCTTTTCGGTTAATAATGAATCGATGAAACCGGAGTTTTTAATCCCTGGAAAACTGGATGAATCCGCTCAAAACAAGGCTTTCATGAAATAGTACTGATGCAAAAATATCTGAAACTGAATATTTGCGTGGGTTCTCGTCCGTATTTGCTGCAAAAATTTGTCCATGACCATAACAGTCTGTATTCTGCAATATTCATAACTCGCGCAAACTAAGAAATAGAAAACTGAAAAATTTTCAAAACGAATCAGAGGTAGTAGATTGAAAATCGATTTGGTCGGCGGAAAGTAATTGAGTATAGAACGTTGGGCACGACGCTATATATATTCTACTGATAAACGTCATTTACGGTGAATGCAATTTTCGATGTTGGAGCTTGAAGTTGTGTATTTCAATATACCCATTATAAGTTTATCAGGTATATTCATGGAAATTGACAGAATTGTATTTTGCCGCATTCGACTCATTAAATTACCCAATAATTGGAAAAAAGAAAAATAAAGTTTACTCGGACATATTTATGTTACTATCAAATAAAGGGATCAGAAATCAAAGTGAAAGGAAATGTAAAACTTCTTGTAACATTGAATGTAATTTCGCAGTCGTGCATCTCGCGTTATTGAGTTTGTAACGAAAATATACAATCGGTTGTTCTGACGCTTTTTACTATCTTTTATGTAGTGCTCGTGGTTCTTTAATAAAGCATAAATATAGATGAGCATAACAAGAGACGATGCGAGGTTTATTTTTGTAACTCACTTGGGCTAGTCGGAGCACTTTACCCGTTGGTATTTTGAGTAGAGGCGGGTCATTGACAGGCGTCACGTTGACATGCAAAGGAAATCTAAGTCGTCCTTGCAAGTAATTTGGCAGCGTGTAACTGGAGCCAGCCAACAGCGAAACTTCCAAAATCATGCTGTCTTCTGTTGTCTCGCTTCCATCGTGAACATATTTTATCTGAAACATTTTAAATGGAATCGAGTATATTTTTTGAATTTGAAATTTATGTAAACTCGTTCGATGAAATTGCTAAATGTCGCCATCGAATCGCGATAATTCACGTTCGGTACGACAATGAAATCCAAGTTTGCACGAGGTGAATTGATAAAAAAAAGTCGCGCGAGAGGGATGGACGAGTATTTTGACAAAGTATCATTACATATTCACTTTGTATAGGAGGAGCGATGGGGTAATTTATACCTTTTCAACGTCATAAATCTGCATGTTTTTTACACTCCTTTAAGCTCGTGCCATTAACCCGACGCAACTCCCTCGTAACTTCGAAAGAACGCCCCGAATATTCGTATGCCTCATTGTCTTTTTTATCTAACCAAATTTTGTTGCGCGTTTATAAAAATGGGCGAATACGGCTCCCTTCAGTTTGCGTTTTTTACACGTTTTTTTAGACTTTTACAGACCGCTTAAAACAAAAACCTTTCACGGGTAAACGAGAAAAGCTACCGTTAAAACGAACATCGAAGAATCGCATAGAAATTCATTCTACATGATGAAAACTTTATACTGGACAAGTATTGGAACGAAAAATTCGCCGCAAATTTAATGAAAAGTTTAACCGCCGAATCATTAGAAACATGTAATCTCGTCTAAATTGATGTTTTTCAAGGAGGCAGACTTTTCAACTATTTTTTGCATCTTGGAGAAGAACTTGCACCGGCAGATTCTATAAATATTTATAATCGTATATGAGAAGCGGCAGACACCTTCGTCACTATGCCATTTTTTTCCCTCGCACTATATTAATAAGAGCCACCCACCCATCACTTGTTTCAAACACGTTCCGCGACGAAACTTTTTTCCGCCGCGTACGTTGTTCTTATAATTAATAGTTATTTGAAAGAATTTGAATTTGTACCTGAATTTGCCACTGCTTAAAAAATTTAACTTTGCAAGCTGAGTAATTACGTTTTTCATCAAAGTATCTCAAGTTTGATGTGAAACTGGGACACAAAAAGTTGTAATAATTGCGCATCGGTATGTTTTAAAGTTCCAAATGCGTGGATTAAAGTGCAAGTTTTCTTTTACCATGTTGGAAATTGATGCATAAATTCTAATATTTCTTTGAAGACCAGGCTTCTTCAAAGACTTTCTATTTGGTGGAAATAAATTGCACGAGATACGTGGATAATTGAAGTTTACAAAGAAAAATGCGTGATAAAATTATCAAGCTATAATGGAAAAGTGACGAGAATATGGAATTTCAGCAAGGCAAGGCACGACAAGGAAAATAATCCAAAAAGAAACGCTAATGAGTGGTGGCGGTGTTTATAAATAGATCCGCGGTCGCTGGATAAGTGTTGGATGTCGGAGCAACGACGAGAGCGAGACGCTCCGAGTTCGACGGTGCATCTAATCTTAGGTTCTTATGGTGCTGTTCTAAGTATAGCTGCTGGATCTCACGAAAAACTGGAAAAATACGCGGCTTCCTTGTTCGCCTCTTTTTCCACGGGAACGACAGACCGATAAAAAGTCTTCGAGCCATGTATGGTAAACTTTTCCACAGGAATTCGTACGCGACGTTTTACGCATTTAACCAAACAAAATCTGCGATGATATTTATACTGAAATTTCGCGTAAATCGTGCAAAATGTTCCATAGGTAATCCAAATTTTCATAAACTATACGGGAGCGTTTTTCAAGAGTGAATTATTTACTGTCGAAGTTATGAAACTTGCATAGCTTTGATAAAATTAAATCATGCGATCCGAACAAATAACCCGAAAATTCGCTTGTAAGTTATAAATTTAGTAAACGATGTTATCTAAGCGGTAGAAAGTTTGCTTTGCAACTTGAGCTTTGTGTCACGGCGTATTTACGCTCAGCTTCAAGTTTACATTCATAAATTGTTGTTGTCTACACAATGTGGCACGTCGTGTTGCGATTTTTATTCTCGAAAAGCGCGTTTTATGCATGCGAAAATTTAAAACTACACGACAGGTCAAATGTTAATCGATGAATAAAGTCACCTTATCTTGATTAATGTCCTGAAGCGTGAATGACCGATCGGGTCTGCCGGTTAAAAGATCAAGGGCCAAAGTGCCGTGGCTGGGTGGCGTCACTAGTGTAAAAAGTACGCCGTTCTCTTCTACTCCGTACTTTGCAATGTCCAACACCATCGCTATATTTTCACTCGTTACCAACGTGTGCTTGCTCTCGGAAACGGATAGGGGACTGAGAGCGAGGATCTCCAAATTTACTGGTAAATTTGCGTTGGAATATATCTGCAAAGAGCGAGGTGGATGAAGAAAGATTAATAACGCGGTCGTTGGAACTAATAGCTTTTTTAAATGAAAAGACGAAGAATAAAAAGGCCCTTGGTATGAAAAATCGTTGGATCCTTATTTACAGGTAGTTTTCTTCACGTTCCCATTTGTTTTATCGAGAAAAAGTTTGTCTAATGTTACTACAATTTTATAATTCTCAATTTGCGAGTGCCTGACGAAACTTCTCGTGTCCAATCTTGGGACAAATTTACTTTCGCACAGCATTGATTTTTTTAACTCGGCAACTTTTTATTTTTTATTTTTCATAGCTGCTTACTCGCTTTCTACCTTTCGTTAAATTTTTTAAATGATGCGAGTTTTTAAATCAGAACTAAAAAATCACAAAATTGCGGTCAATTGGGGTCAAGTATAACTTGACCCCATAAATATGCAAATCAAGCATGTTTTATTGAATCCTTTTTAAAATGAACATTTCAATTTCTTAATTTGTAGTGCAACTCGAAATAGATTTTTAATTGAAAGAACTAGACGTTTGTTTAATTACGGAAACCGTTTTTCAGTTTTATAATGACCATTGTTTTAAATTAACAAAAATACGATTTGGAGTTTATGAATTTTGTATCTACATGAAATTTCATACGAATAAAACTAATTTTGTAAAAATTGAACTTTTGATTGATACAATTTCGTGAGCTATAAAAGAAATAAAACTTCTGAATGATAAAAATAGTACAAATTCCAATTGTAGAAGTTATTCGTAACCTTTCAAACGATCAAAGCCAGAGCTTGCATTTTTCGTACCTTTTTCAACTAGCAAAGCTTGACAGACAATTTTCGCAACTATTCAACTGAAAAAAAATTTGAAGTTTGACTAAATACTGGAGTAAGAAACTGTTCTGTCTATCACTGTTGTTTATTTTTGAATGTTTAAAGGTTTGAAGTGAAGAAACAACGCTTTTATTGATTAAAAACTAATTCTTCCGTCTTTACTTTGGGAGAAAGAAATGTTGATTGAAAAAATACATAATTTTTAATAATGTATAGAAGAGTTTTAAATATACTGATGAAATCTTTTTCTTTCCTTGAAAAAATCTCCAAGATGATTAAAAAGACTGTCGAATAAATATGTTACGCTACGAATTATGAACATTTTAATTAAAATCCAGAAGTTTCTGAAGTCAAGTTGTTTTTTCTGGACCGAGTTTGAATTTTTAATAATACCTACGTTTTTCCGAAAGAATTAAAAAACTTAACTCAGAGAAAGTAATGCCACAATTATTTGATGGCACTCAATTCATTTCGTCAGACACTCGCAGAAATTCGTGTTTATCAATCTAAAAGTTGTTTGCAAACAGTCTGCGAAATGTTATATTTTAGTTGGCAAAATGAGATAAATTAAATGTCAGAACGAGTTATTCAAATTTACGAGAAATTATTGTAAAGCTCGATCAACATCATTTCACGCGTAATTAAACCATTCGTCTACTAATCACAGCGCAACGAGATTCGAAATTGATAATCATTCATTACCGTTGAAAAAAGCAATGTTCTTCGCGTAATTTTCACAACTGGCAAAAGGCAGAATTGCACAACTCGTAAAATGAAAAACTAGAAACAGTAGTAGGTTTCCAAGTGTCATACCTTGTATTCCTCCGCAAAATTGGACTTTATACAAAGAGGCTCGTCGCAGGTGCACTTGAAAGATCGAACCCCAAGCTGGGAACACACGGCTCCGGGGACGCAGGGCTCAGTGTCGGCGCAAGGAAAGCCCCAAACACAACCGACGACGATCCCTTGACTAACCTTGACATCGGGTAAACCGAGTTCTTTGTTATTCAAGAACATGTTCCGCATACAGCCTTTGTAACTGATGTCTCCGGATTTGAAGCCTCTCCCAAGAGCCCTTGCTCTCTTGTTGAGTTCGGTGCCTCCGATGTAGAAAGTGTTGGCTAGATCGAGATATCGATTGCCACCCGATGGCAAAGACTTGGAACTCTTGGTGCCGTCGACGATGATTCCGATAACGCTCGCACTGAACTCGATTTCCAGCTGGTGCCATTTTCCATTCGCAACAAGAGTTTCGTGGACCAACTCCGTGGGGCCATTCCCCTTATTCATCAACAGGCGAATTTTACCCTCGAACAGCTCGATGCCAAGGTAATCGGAGTAGGAAGAGTGATCCGCATTGTAAAAAAGTAATCCACTCTGCGCGAGAGTCTTCAATTCCAGCAACCATCTGCAACCACATTCCAGGTATTCCTTGAAAATTTTGTCATCCGTTTTGGATATCTCGTCGCGGAGTTTGTTTCTTTGAAGTTTTGCCGTGCGCGCGGAAGAAATTATATAATGCTGTGCTAGCAAAGGACCTTTTTTTACAATGCAAATACGTAGAGTTGTATATTAAAATGCACATTATGCTTTTGATCAAAGGGGAACTCGACTGTACGGCGACTAAGTTTCAATCTCGAATTAAATTTATGGGGTTTTTCTTTGCAATCTTTTGAATTTGAAGGATTTTCGCGTGGTCGCGAAGCACATTTTTTTATGAACACCTTTGAAAAACCGTATTTCGTTTCGCAGAAAATTTTACGCGGTACTTGATTAAAGGGGCAGTGATAAAGTAAAAGCAAAAAGCGTACTGAAATACCGAGATTATATATTCAGGATAGCGAATCAAAGAACGCTGTTTTCATGACATTCAAACGGCGATCTTTATGAGAAAAATCATGGAGAAAAATCACTCGAGAAATAATTTCGGTAAACTGATGTTTGCGCTTCCGATTCAAAAGCGTGTCGTAGCATTTTGTTCAATGGCGAACTAAATCGATGTACGTACTTTGAACCGGATCGTGGTATCGTTTTCGGTATCGAAGTGAACGCCCCATCTTCGACGAAACTCATTTCTGTCTTCCTGCTCGCATCAAATTCCGGGCTGCAACTCCAGGTTACTGACGTAGCTTCTGACTGACCTTTGCGCAAACGAGCGTACTGAATTACCCTTGCTCCATTGTAGACAATATCAGCCATGCACCCTCGGAAGTAATCTATGTGTCCTGTTCAATGATTATGCAACGTGATCAAATTATTCGATAAATCTCAGCTCGGGATCGTGGCGATTCGATACAAGGAGAGAAGCCAAATTGAGAGCATACGGAATTTTATCACTGAAACAATAGCCTAGATTCGTATTAGCGATAAACTTGGGTTAAAATTTAGCCCGTGTATGTAAAAAAAAGTAATTTCAAAAGCGGTTAAATTTATTCAAAGCATTATTAGAGCCATTTTCAATGCTTTTAGATCCAAGCTTTTTTGAAACGAGAGAACGTTTTTTTTTATCGACGTGAAACGATATTCTACTTTTACAAAACGAATGATTGACCTAAAAATGACTGAAATCGAGGAAAACGAGAAAAAATTTTTCATCGCACATTTTTATGCTTTCAATTTTTTTATTGTTATATTAAAAAAAATTCTCTAAAAAGCCCTCAGAAGTGGTTGTTTTTTTTTCAATGTTGATTATAAAAAAGTAAAAGTTGAAAAGGTTTTCCCAGTAAATGCGGAATTGAATACGAATTCTGTTCTTTATGAGAAGTAGTAATTAAACTGCATATCTCCATAGGATCATAGAATCATGCTTTGAATTTTTTTTGTTATATTAAAAAAAATTCTTTAAAAAGCCCTTAGAAGTGGTTTTTTTCCAATGTTGATAATAAAATACTTAAAAGTTGAAAGGGTTTTTTTTCCTAGTAAATGCGGAATTGAATACGAATTCTGTTCTCTATGAGAAATAGTAATTAGACTGCTTATCTCCATAGAATCATTTTAATAAATCTGCATTTTCAGAAAGCATTTTCATGCAATAATTTTATCAATACATTGATTTAAAAGGAAAAAATTCATCGTCAATAAAAATTTCATTTTACGGTGATATTTCGTCAAGTCTTGGATTCAGTTTTGCAATTTCATTGAAGCTCTTTTCCGACATTCGTTTGACAACTTTACACTTTTTTCGATCAATTTTGATTTAATATAAACTGAACCTTTTTGCGCTTTTAGAAAATGTTTAACGAATTTCCAAATGTTAAGTAATGAATGGATTGATTAAACGCTCTTCAATTATTTACTAATTATTCCACACGATTTCAATTTAGCGCATTGTATTTACGGCTTCCTGTAAATACAATTAAAAATGTATAAAAGTAGCTATTCCGAGAAAATACGTATAGAATAGAAATAAGCGATTATTCTAGCAAAAATTTGAAAACTAATGTCAAATATAAATTAATAACAACACGTAAAATTTCAAGAGTTACATCGCAAGTTTTATTGTAAATGAAATAACTAGCATTGAAAAACACCTTTGTTTTCAAGTTATTTATAATAATGAAATTAAGCATGTTTCAAAATGGTGTTCTCGGAACATTGCGTTTTAATATAGAAATATTGCCGCTGGCGATAGTTGATCAATATATGTGACATTATAGAATGCACCTTCATACGTAATTTCAAGTTTCTAGCTATTAGTTTGCGCGAATTATCACATGTTTTGGGTTGTCGATAATTATATTTTACGCTCAAAATCTCAGTATTTTGGTAAAAAGAACTGGCACACAAAATTTTAAAAGAATACAGAAGGTATTTTGTTTTATTCTGAACCTATTGGTGTATGGAACAAATATCCAATAAATATTGAATATGACTTTTTTTGGTCTAAAAGCTGAGGGAAAAAAAGTCATGTGTTGTACCTGGGAACATCCGTAACATTTTACCTCAGAATTGTTGACTTTACTCTCGAAAATGATGAAACTGCGATCAAACATTGCTCATATTCAATGTGCGACTGACTTTTTTCTAAAAGCAGAGGAAAAAAAAAAGTGGAAGCAATTTACATCGTGTCACGAATGCTTTTTATCAACGTCCCAAGTTGTATTTGTGTGATACGAGGAAATAAGACATGTCTTTATAACAAAAAGGAACTTTTTGCAAACTTAAAATAAACATTTGATAAAATACTCATAGAAATCATGTATTTTTAATTTAACCGTGAATGTTCCAAGATAAAACACGTGCCGTATCTTAGAACATTTGCAGAACGAATTCCGAATTGATTTTTTAGGCATCAAAAGATCAATTCAAGAC
Source organism: Zelostemma sp. ZL-2020 (assembly GCA_022816865.1). Lineage (NCBI taxonomy): Eukaryota > Metazoa > Arthropoda > Insecta > Hymenoptera > Platygastridae > Zelostemma > Zelostemma sp. ZL-2020. The sequence continues at coordinate 28,602 of JABFQM010000377.1, read as the reverse complement.
TTTGTGGATGCAATTTGATGCACAAGTATATTTCCGATGGTACCATTGCGATTAATAGAATTTTTATTTATTTTGGGCTATCCACACAAGTACGAAAAGTGTTCCAAGATACAGCACTCTTTCTTATTTGAAGAACCTGCATATTGATTGTTATTTAAGTACCTGCACTAAACGATTATTCTCTAATTGTATAAAATATTCGATAATTGGAAGAATCGTTCAATATTCGAGTGTTAAACTTCTCACTTGTTCTTACTTCAAAACTTTTTTCTGAATATTCATACTTGAGAAGCGGTAATTGAATCAATTTTTCTGTCAACCCAACTTTCACATAAAATTAAGAGTTAATAAGACTTTCGAGAAATTCTCGTACAATGCACTGTGCAAATGAATTGGCATGAATATGTAAATGAAATTTCAAGTTCGTGATATTGCTTATTTGGCGACGTCTTTGTTTTCGTCAATCGAGTTTAATTTGGATCCATCTAGTTGAATAATACATGAAGATAAGGCCTTATTCCGTGAAAATTATCACTACTTTGACTCTTGAATGGGCTGTGCGTTGACTTCAGAACTCGAGTTCCAGTGAAGAAGATGTTCATTTTAAAACTCGATCATTAAACACTAAACATTTCTCATCCAGGCAATAACGAAGAGTAGTTTGGTGTAAATCTGATCTCTCTAAGCGAATTTCGCAATTAAAAGTTTATATCCGTGAAAAGTTGGAATAAACTCCATCACATTGAAATAACTGATGGGCCGTTGCCTGAATATATGAAGTACTTTCGAGTACTTTCCAAAGTTTATTGTCGTATGGAGAGCAAACTATATCAAAAATTAAGGACGCGAGAGTTTAAAAGTTGATAACGTGATTTCGTGTTGTAGCTTCGACAGTTCGTAAACAAAGTTATGACATGAATCAGTGATGATCGTAATCCCAAACCCATGCGAATATCGCAACCCTCTGGATTCTTGTCACGTCATGTCACGTAGTATGGATCTGCTGAATTATCGACTTTGAAAGTCCAATCTACTTGATCAATGTTAGCTTTATGTAATGCAAACATCTGAAATTTTCCACCGTTCGAACACTTGCTGTAAATCTATTATTTCAGGCAAATACATTTTTTCCGAAAGAAATTACCGGAACTACATTTGTAATTCAGGTTTTGTTCCGTGAAAAGTATTCGAATTCACAAAGAATTGAAGCATGGTTTTGTTGTTTGAACAAGTGAAACGACTTACCCAGAAATAACTCGTTAAAGTCACCCCGTCCGCCGATAAACACGCCATAGTGTATGTTCAGCTCGAAAAATCGTCCAGGCAGCAAAAATCTCGTGGTGTGAATCACGTCAATTTGCAACGTGATATTCGCCTCTCGTCGTGTCACGTTAACCTCGTGCCAACTTAGATCGTTTAAAGTTAATCCCTGAGGACTGGACACTTCGTCCTCACCAGCGCCCAAATTAATGTAGACCTGAATGGTAGCGGAGAATTAAAAAAATTAATAGCCAACGTAAACGTTGCCAACGCGGAAAAATTAAAGCGTAATTAATCAACGCATTAAACGAGAAATTCAATCGTAAAATTTGCTTTCGCAGACTTTATATTACTTTGTTCTGTACACTCAATCAATGGATTGATTGGGTAGTAATAATTTGATGCTATTTACTCAATAGAAATAAGTACTTTTCGCTATTTTAAATTCAACTCGGGTAGTCGAATCGAAATTTCCGTAACATCGATGGGAATGAAATGAAGTTCTATTGAAACTTTTTATTTGTTTTATTCCATGATAACTGATAGAGATTTTTCATCTTTTTCGAAATTGAAAACTTCATTTAAGGAAAAACCAAAAAGATTTACTTTGCGTATCAAAGCATGTTTTCAAAATTATTTAAATTCAATAAGGAAATGTAATTAAACAACTAATTAATACAACAATGAAGTTCCGATTTCACAGCGACATTAATTAATTCCATCACAAAACTCTTCACGGATTAAATAAGCAGTGTATTTATGCGAACGTTTCGTAAAATTGCCTTTTCTTATCACAAATAATTGTTAAATCATTCGACGTTCGGAAGATATACAGTCCTCGATAGATAGCGTCAGATAATGGTAAAGAGAGAACAGTACATTGCTCGTATCGATTTCTTCCGGTTCGTCGATGCTTTTCGATTTAGTACACATTATTCCGCGATATAGCCGCCGGCTAGTTGTCGTTCGAAATTAGTTGACTTCAGTCATTTAACTAGATATGCATAGGAATAATGGACACCAGGAATCGACAGTGATAATTGATCCAATCAAACTCAAAATCTTCTGTCGTTCATGGAAAACAGTACCGTCGTCATTTATTAAAAAAAAGATTCGCATAAAAAATTGGAGAACCTTCCAAAGTAATTGACTATACAAATGAAATGCATGTTTAACATTCAGAGAAATGTACTCTCGAAAATATTTTCCCCCATGTTTTTTTTTATCTAAGAATTATTCCGCTGAACGGGAATAGCACAAAAAGATAAATGGCCAAATCAAGCAATTTACGTGAAAAATAAAACTTGTCGAATGCTGAAGTGTTCCAATTAATTTTAATTAAACAGAAACGGTACTTATCAAGCGGTTGAGTGGAATCGATGTAATTGAAATGGAGAGCTGTTTAAGAACGAGAACAGCGGTGGGTTTTTGTTCATACAAAGACCATATTTCTCCATCTCCCTATCTTTTTCGTACCGCGATGCATCACTGTGAATTTTTCATGAAGAAGCAATTTTTCAATTCGTTGCATCGGTTTTTCCCCTTTCCTCATTTTTCCTTCTTTTTTTTTCATTGGGACGAAAGCAATAGCCCATTCTGTACGACTTTGGTTAGCGAAAGAAAGGTAATGCATCGCGCTGTGATGTAACCGGCACAGCATTGAGCAGTATACGATGACTATGCAAAACGTATCGATATGTATCAGCAGAATAGGCTAGATGCCAAGCAAAGGGATTTCACGTTCAGACATTCGTAAACTAAGCAACGTGTAGCAGAGGCAGTTTTGTTTCGGATTCAGCTCAAATTGCCGTAACAGCTGCCGGCGCTACACAATTTCAAAGGCTTTTCTGTCAATTTCACAGCTTATCGTTCATTCATTTTGATCTACTTAAGGCACCCAATTAATATCAATTCCATCAGCCTCAAAAGTTTCGGGTTTATACTTCAAATACTCGCTTCAAGCCAAATTACACATTCAAACCGAAAAAATGCTCTTTGATTCGAGCTTTTACTATTAAAATGAAGCAGAGTTGCATAAAAAATTACTGTGCAGTAACGAAAAATGGGAATGAAAAATTAAAAAACTGACGAATTATTAATTGAACTACAAGCTAATTTGTCGCTACAGAATGTTCATAAATCACAAAATTATGTAAATATTTTTTATAAGAGGAAATTTATGCTTTCGAGGAGCTTGTGGATTAAACTCTAAAGAGGTCGCTTGCAGATGAAAATCTAAAGACTGAGAACGGTTTGGGGACAAGTAATATTCAGTGCTCCGTAAAAGCAAAAGTAGTCCTGGACCTTTACATGTCTCTGGAGTGCCATTGCTTCACCAAGATGCTCTCAAGTAAGCACTTGAGATAACAGTTCAATTTCAAGCAAGAAATTCATTTGTTTCACACGCTAACGCTCGTCGTTATTCCACTTCTACACGGCAATTATAGAGAAATGACATTCTTAAAGCATCTGGCAACTATTGTGTGAATGTCATAAGATCATATCTTGAAAGCGACACTCAATATTCATTCGAGCAAATGAAAAGATCGCTTTTATTTCCTTGCAAAAAGCCTACATCAAAGTCTCTTTCACAACTTCTTCAGACTCAATATAGTTACAATTCTGATTATAATTCTAGCGATAAGTTTAAAATGTCGCGCCGTTTTCAATAATTGAAAAAGATTGAAGTATATTTATAGTGGTTCGAAAGCCCGATTTACAACATTCCTCAAACAAAGATTGATTCGAATAACGTAACAGAATGCATGATATAGTAAAACAAGCTATGTTTTTTTAGCGAATCAAAAAGGGGAACAAACCTTTAATCTCCCAGCTTCCAGTTTAATCAAACAGTAATCCGTCTTCCCAGCGGCCAACAGTAACAATGCGTCAGAAAGATGTGTTCGAAAACGAAAGCTTATGTCAGTTGCACCTTTCGCCTCTTGCACGGGTAGGTGGATGTAGCTTGCGCCATAGAAAGATACTGTGCATACAATATAATATGTATATTCGTCACGCGCTACATAACATTAAAATTCCATAAAGTAGAGTGCACAATTTTTCTAAATTACCTGCATGGAAACATTTTTATGTCATACAAAAAGGATTTCGACTACAAAAGATAGCTGTTACTTCATTTGAATTTGTTCGTTTTTTAAAAAATTTTTCGTTCATATGCAAACGAATTAAAAATCAAAAACATTGATATCACTATTTGACGTAACGTATTCAATACTCTATTGATACAGGAAATGCCAAATTTTTTATACGTTACTCCATTGCCATTCGCTTCAAATTAACGTCAATAATTGTGGATAATATCAATGCTACATTGCTACATGCATTCAATCGTATAACTGCACAATCCATGCATTATATATGACATGTGATCGCAGTGTTCAAAACTCGATTCGGAATTATATTCTCGTTGAGCATTCCGAATTAAAAATTACACAATATTAATAATTACAAGCATACATTCAAATAATCCTAAATAATCTATTCAACTGCTGTCATAAATTAATTATATTTCGTTTCGTTCCTTCTATAATTACTTCAAAAACAGAAGAATATTAAACTCTTCTCATGGCTCAATTAATTTATTAATTGTTCAATCAGTTGGCGTAATTTTAAGGCATCCCATTCATGCTCGGCTTTCAGCAAATTTTAAAAATTCTCATAGCTATAACTCCCTTAACTAAATTATGAACTTTAATCACGTGTAATCAGGATTGGCGTTTCACATTTTGTAATTAAATTTCCGACATTCTTTAATTTTTTCCTTGTGAAAGTTGTAGTTCTAACATCATCACTTTAGTAAAATTCAACTAATGTTCATATAGATTAAATCTAACAAAATTCTATTCGTACGTTTTAAACGATTGACTTATACGCAGAATTCACGAGTAATGAGTTCACCGGCTCCGTCTCTTATAATATTAACCTCGCAACGCTATACATGATAAATCTGTTCATTGTGCAAACACTTGCACCGAGCAATGTCAGATGCAATCATCAGAATCATGTGGAAAACAGCATGATAACGTTCATTCTTTGTGGAAATTGAAATCTTTTCAATCAAAAAAACAGCATTATAACTTTTATTCTTTGCGAAAATGAAAATTGTTGCAATAAATAACAGCAGATAAATTGTAAACTTTTTTTTTTGCGTCAAGAAGATATTTTTCTTGTTTTAATTTTAAAAAAATAATGCATAATACAGCATTAAGTAGCTATTAAGTTAAATTGGACAAAATGAAGAGAAAAAAGGTAATTAATTAATGTTCGACATTAAGCCGTAATTAGACACAATAAACGATATCGACGAAACTTAACAAGGAGAGCTTATCGAATTTAAAATGACATTCTATGCACCAAGAGAGAAAAGGTAAAAAAGAACGATTTTAGCCTAGCATAAATTTCAAAGGAACGTGAGAAAGAGCCAAAAGCGTTGACTAAATATATTTAAATAGTTGTTATCTATTTATATTTGTAAAATCTTCAGTGTAAAATTACATAATTACTCCATCTGTCAATATAACATCACATTCACGTGATTTGACGTCAAGTTACAAATCAAATTGAAATTATTTATTCATCCATTCACTATTTGTTTAGTTATTGATTAAATATTGAATGACAATTCATTATCAATTATTGTGGATGATATTGATGGAAAGTTTACAATAAAAATGAGTTTATAAAAGCAACAATCAAACAATCAACAATAGATGTAGGGAAGACTGGGGAGGTTTGACCCTAATTTCAGAAAAACGCATATAAATTCCGGGAAATGATTTTTAACACAAGAATAAATTTTGAAATATTAAATAGGTATTATAAGTAAGATGCAAAAATTTTTAAAGAATTTTGAGTTCAACGATAAACAAGTTTTTCAATGTTTCCGGGAGTGGAAAAAATCATATCACTACGCGAGGTTTGGCCCTATAGCTATAAGAGGTTCAACTTCATATTTCAACAAAGAATAAAAGACAAATAATGAAAAATCAAAGCGACAAATAATGCTGTAATTGATTTATTACGTCTCATTATACTACAGAATCATTTACACGACCTTTGTTATGTAAAAATACTCTGCCAATTGAGATTTCTTTTCGTAAAATCAAATGTATGCTACTGTGGAAAAAATATCATAAAAACATGAATTATTGTGATGAATTCGTACTTTAATATGCGTTTCACCTTTATTTTATTTAAATTAGAATTTTGTTTTTGTTTCTTCAGAATGGTAGATTTGTTTTGATTTTTGATTATTTTCTTCTCAAGTCTTGGCTTTCTTTTTTGACAAATAAATATTATTGGTCAATTATTTTATTAATTAATATATATATATATCTTCAATTGAAAGTATCAATCATGGAACAGGTTTTGAGATCGAGATACTTTTTTATGATATAAAAAACAATTTGCAATTTTTTATATTAGAAAATGCGAAAATTTACAGTTGGAAAAACAAGGTTCACAAAACGTTCGTGACATCGAAAGAGGTTTAAATTGTTTGTAATAATTTAAGAAAAAATAGCATCGCTGAATTTCGTACGGACTGAAAATGTATGATTTTTTCTACGCAGTAAAAAAATTAACAATCATAAGTAAATTGTATTAGAAATTTGGAAAATTACGCTATGATAATATTCAACTTTGAACTTTTGTACTTGGGTAATTTTTAAGATTAAAGTACTCTCGGATTGCGGTGCTGTGCTTTGAATAATCACATTATTCATTGGAAGCTTAATGTCTGAATATTCAGTTAATACTAGACGGATTTCTACAAATTTATAAAAATTTCGTAAAATTCGTGATACGGCCTATCCTTTAGGTGTAGAAATATAAATTTCCATTCCTCTGAATATACTCTAGAACTGAAAGTAATGAAATAGAGTAAAAATTTATTCATTCAGGCTTGAAAGTTGGCTTCTTAGTGATTTCAGTTGGAAAACTTCGGAACTTGTCATGAGCCTTTACATTGTCTTTTCTGGTCAGTGCCCAGATTATGCTCTTTTAAAAAAAAATGTCCTTGTGTCCTATATTTATAGTACTTGATGCTCTGAGCCTTCCAAACTACGCCTCTCAAATACGAGTTGTGTGATTTTTTGGCAATATTGTATCAACCCAGGAACGTTGCAACGCATAGGTTTAATCAAAAGTTTCTCCAAATGCTTAAGAATACATATAAGGTGTGTAAACCAAGTCCATTTCTGGGCCAAAAAGGCCGAAATATGCATTAAAACTTTTTGAGCTTGATAGAAATAACCCGCGATGTTTGCTGGCGACATAGGCCAAAATTCCGGAATCTATGTTGATGAAATATTTAAATGTAACGCCATATTAATGTTGCTTCTACATAGACGAGCCAATATAGATGCAACATTAGAAGGCCTGAGGCTCTGAGATTGTTTTGAGGTTATTTTTGGCCTAATACTTCTGCGTCATTTATTGTAAAAGAAAACAATTGTACAAAGAAAATGGCACTCGGTAAAAAAAAGCAAATACATTCAATGGAATCAGACGCGACGCACCTGTGACAAAGTCCATTAGCCATCTTGAATTGACTCTATATCTATCATCCTACATCGATACTACATTGCCAGGCCACTATCGTATCTATATCACGACAGCCAATATCGATGCGACATTGACTGTGTATAAGAAGGCCTATGTCGAGAGGCCAACATCGGGTCCATGTTCTTTCGATACAAAATAGCCTATGTAGGGAGGCCAATGAAAAATCTGTATCGATCCGATATAGAATCTATATTGGCCGAGATAGATTGACACTTGTCGGGAATTTATTACAGTCAAAAAAACAAACAAATTAAATTTATAGAGCTCGGATCTATTATAAATTCAGGACAGGTACATCGCTAAAGAAGATAAAAGAAAAATTACTAAAGTACCAATCCAAATTATTATATCATTTGATAGAGACAAGTTCCCAATTTTTTCTAGAAAAATACCATTTCGGTAGATCTAAAAATTAAAAAGCTATCACGAATACATAACCGGTAATATAATGAATACGTAAAGAAAACGTAGGATATGATCGGGCTATCAAATGGTAAGTATTTATTCGAAAGACCGTACATCTGGGAACCGTAAAAGAAGGATAGCGTAAAGGTTTATGATCAGTCAAGTCTTTCTATCAAGACTGAAAAATCTTTAAATGTCATCGATTTTTCTTTCTCTGGTCCCAAATGACACAAAAAGATGAAAACTAACATATTTTCACTGAAAGACCAAAAAAAATTTGAATCTAAATCGGATTAACTCGACTTATTTTCCATGGACCATACATGATTATTTTTAAGAATTGACTACGGAATTATACCATCTAAATTTCCCAGTCAAAGTTGTACTTTTCCGAAAAATACATAAATTTACGAAATATATGATTATGTTGCAGAAAAAATAAGAGGCAAATATTACGTTTGCAATATGATTGGAGGTAGTTATGACACGCAACTGAACTTGTGATTAGTGCAATCACTCGTTCAATTGTGACTACTGCAGTTTTTAGCTACCTCTAATTTTGCTGCAAATTTAGTACGTTCTAAGTTTTTTTCCATGTATATGGGAAATCGGAGACACACAAATATATATATTATGGTGCTCATGATACACAATCCACATGGATAACCCCGAGCGAGAGCGTCGCGTCTCAAAGCAAGCGGTGCATACTATCGCAACTGCATGATTTGAATTCCCACGGAATTACGATGGTTTTCACGATCCGGTTTGAAATACGATATTCTCGGTCGGATTCATCATTGCATGCTTCACATTCCGAGAAAAGAGACTCAATGTCAAAAGAATACTTTTAGAGACCTTTACCATTTTCGGCATAACTCAAAGTGTTTTTTCAATCCTTTGTCATTTCGAGACAGTTGTGTTTGAAAATGTACAACTCTTTACGTTGAGATACATCTCAAAATTGAGCAAGTTCATAATTCAATTAATGTTGTCAACTTGTAATTTTTTAACTTAGGTCTGTTTGAATCTGTCTACATCCGTTCAGAACTGATCAGATCTGATTACATGTTACTGTTACAAATTTTCCAATTTCCTTAAGATCAGATTTAATTTGACCAAGCATAATCTGCTTGGGACGAATCTGATCTGGTATGACCAGATACGATAAAGTAAAATCAGGTCTGATCAGATCTGTTGAGGTTGGTACAACAATTGGGTCTAATCAGGTACAATTAGAATTGATAGAGAGATCTGACCGACCCACTTTTTAGATCTGGAATAAATCTATGACAGATCTGAGCAGATCTATACCGAAAAAAGCGAAAGCTTTTTTTCTATAGCTTTTTAAAGGGAGCTATAGAAAAAATATAAAACGCGTAAAAACGACGAATGAAGCTGAATATGCTTTTTAACAAAGAACTTTTCCCGGAACCGCCATTCACATAGATGATCCGGATCATAAATGATCCATGTATTTGAACATTTGATGTTTATGGCCTATCATGCAATTTTTTCATTAAGACATGCTTGAAATATGTTATTAACACAATTATACATTTATGTATCGTCGATACCAGTATTAAAAAATGTTCAAAATTCTTATCCCAGGATTACTATTAAAGGCCTGTACATTTGAGATGATAATATTTATATTTTGATAAGTCTATAATATTATACGTCGAATTTTCAGAGTTGAAAAAGCGAACAATTGAATAATTACGCCACAAAATATATTATTTGCAGTACTAATTAATTACGAAGTATGTTATTATAATGTAATGATTTTTAATGGGATTAAAACTTTGACTTGTTTCAAACAAACTTGATCGATATGAAAATTAATTGACGTTACAAAAAAAAAGAAAAGAATAATTTGCATAGCGTAGTTTTTTACTGGTCAATTGAGTTTATTTGAAAAATAAGTGGCCGGAGGTATGCTTTGTTTAGGAAACAATTCAGGTCAATCAGGAATTAAAAGACCTTTGGGCTAGGCTTTGTCAATATAAATTTGTACGTCGTTTGTTTATGAATAAAAAAATTTAATGAAAGGAACACAATGGCTGAATGTTGCTAACATGCGCCCGGTTTTTGCAAGGGATGAAAAAAAGAACATTAATTGTATACCTCTCCCACATCATAAGTTGTTAACTTTTTATCATAATATTTACATTAATCATGCACCTAACCACAAAATCAAGTTGATAGTTCAAAACATGATGATATGGTAGCAAGAAATGTAATTTTATTAAAGTGTTACGAGATGAGCGTCACAGCGGTGTCTGATTAACGCGGGCTCTGTAACTCCAGTGCAGCATTTGTGCTGGAGGCAGGGTTCCACATTCCCGCCTTCGAGCTCTGTATAATTTGGTAACTAAATGTATTAATGCAGTTTCACAGACTAGAACCATATTTTTTAACTTCAAAAATGAACTAACGAAATATGAAGTAACTCGACCATGAATTTCCAGTAATTATCACACTTTTGTTAATGGTATTCCAACATCTATAAATAGTATACAACATTTTGTATGTACATCATTCACGAGTAATTGCAACAATTTTATCGGTGTTGAGTGACATTCGCGCTTAAAATAATTGTTGCCTCTTCATCATAGATACAATATCAAGCGTTTACTTATGGATCAGTGTGTAAGTATGTATAATCCCGTGTGGCGAATACTAATACTTGAATTTGCAACACTTTCTCTATGGAACACGGCCGCTATATTATGTTATTTCGACGTAATGAAAAAAATATGATTCCATTAAAATGTGATTAAGTTAAGTGGTACAAATGTGAAACTGTGTAATGCATTACATTATCATATTTTGTCAAGCTCAAGAGGGAATGTGGGTTCAGGTATTCTGACGTAGAGTAAAAAACAATGGCAGCGATGGGATCATCATAACATTGCACTAAATTTACGTTATCATGACTGGACGAATTTGTAATGAAAAATCGTTTGAAAATGTTTCTAAACTGGCAAAATTTGTATCAAACTACATAAAATTGGCTCCAATCATAAATTCTCTGCAAAGGCATATAAAAAGTAAAATTATATGTATTGAACATTGTACAACAAAATATCCTTTTTTTATTTCTACATGAATTTGAATATACTTTTAATTTTTTATTTTTGCCAGTTACAGTTAAAAGTTTTTTGTTCCATATAATAAAATAATGTAACAATTTGCTTCAAATTGACTCTTGTTATACTTTATTTTCTTATGGAATTACTGGGTTTCAGAATAGGTACATAATATGAATGTTTTGAAAATTTATGTTAACATGGAATTTCAATCAGAATGAACAATCGTTTGTCTTCGTCCCTCCCCTTTCCCTCTGTCCACTCATTATGATTACAGATAAAATCAATCAATTTTAATTTATAATATTAGTCAGATATGATATTGTTTCTCTATAAATAAAATAATTTATTTCAACATTTCAATATACCATATTGCATGTTGAGGTATTTTCAGATAGCCAAAGGAAATAATTTTCATATAAATAATTAACATGTTAAACGAACGGCGACTTCGATTAAGTGATACCTTTTTAGTGTGAAACAATTTTTGATTCCCTGTTAAAAACTCCATCAAACAAATTCGTTACAGGCAAGTAATAAAAAGAATGGCAATAAAAAGTAATAAAAAGGAGTAATAAAAACGGTCAAACATTTTTTTTTATCTGATCAATGAGTTGGCGAGCTCAGTCTCGTTTCAAAAAGATCTCCGATAACTGTACTAGTGAAAAAATTTCAAAAGTAGAATTGTATGCATAATATCGTCTCTTGTTGTGGTTGATCGCATAATTCAAAGTTTTGAATTTCACTTGTAGTGAAGTTGTTGAAAATCTTTTAAAGTGCAGAATGGAATCACGGATTCATCTATTGGACAGACCGAAAAAGAATTTGAGCACTTCTATCGCTTCAAACATTCATATATTTTCAATACCGTATGCCATTTACATCCAATTATTATCGATCGCGTCAATCTGTTTCTTTTCTGTAGAAATATTGGGATTGATTAAAAAGCAGCAGATCGCAAAAGCAAGCGCAATACATATTACAATGTGTATTACATTTCTCATCAGCATGTGCTGATAGCTCAAGCATTGAAAGGGTCAAACATGCAATTAATACAACATCAATCGGGCTTCATGCCACGACATTTCATCATTTCATGTGAAAATTTCGGATATATTCATGTTGAAAGTTTTCTCTTTTACTGAACCAGAAACTTTATTTTTCTGGTATAATCCGGTATAATTTGCCCCTACAGTTTCAATGCCCATTTGATGAAAATACATCTGTGTATAATGAAAGACCATAATCGTAACTTATGTCAGCGATCTTAGATCAGTAATATAAAACAACTATAAAATAATTTCCCGCGAGTAAAATCATTTCGCGATGGCTTTATGGCTACTGCGGTAGTATATTCCTAACGATAAAACTTTTTAGCGGCTTGTCGCGATTGCATTCTAGTACGTCGGGTCAAATGAATAGATATTTCGTGATTTATGGTAGGATCATCCGAGTGCATGTACTGCTCGTTTTGCGGTCGAATAGTCACCGAGGCTATTTGCGTTACAAGGGACAAGGACTCTTTCTTTCGCACTCCCGGATCTTTCGTTAAGTTCGTGCACATGAAAGTTTCTTGAAGGGACCATTTCTATTCCGCAAATGATCTAAAAACGTCTTCGAACACACGATATAACAGCACGAACCATTAAACACCGAGCACCTCTTCGTACGTTTCATGGCCAAAGGGAGTTGATCGTAACCAACGTTTCGGAATCAGTTCATTGCTCTTTCGTTTATCTCAATTTTAGGGCGCGCAAGGACCCCGTCTGTGCGGTAAAGGAAATTCACACAGATCGCGTCATGATTGGTGGTTTCGATAGCTTTGATTGTGATCGGTTAACTGAAATTGATGGCAATGACGATAACGGTCAACGGTGCGCGTGAAATACCCAAATTTATGTTACGAATATTACGGGACCAAATTTGTCACAGTTTATAGGTTAAATAGAGAATTTTACATGATTTTTCTTCGAGTATGCAGTTGAAAAAAGAATTCAATATTTGTAAATACTACGCGGAAGAAAAATTATTATACTTAGTTCCGGTGAATCGGGTTACCAATGATATAATCATTTTTCTCCGTGTACGAATCGTGGTCTTCGAACTCAATTAATCAGCAATTTAACAACAAAATTTTCTGCACGTTCATTCCATGTTTAAAAAATTAAGAACGTAACAATTATTCAAGATATATCAAGATAAGCTTCATCATGCTTTATTTGCAACGTTCCATGCAAAGCAAAACCTTACCAGACTTGGAAGTTTCGACGTCACGTTTCCACAGTGCCGATGTTTTATGTACACGCTTTGCGCAAACATGCATATATATATATTTTTTTTTTTACTTCTGCACCCACCTTTTTCATCTGTTTGGCAGTAGCCCAATAGGGATACGGTAACTGCGAGGTACATCAGCAATCCCATGACGTACGGTAAATTAGCTGCGTCCCTTAAATCTCGGCAAGATCGCAGCTCTTTCGTCAAAAATAAATTTACGTGGGTTGCGGTGTTATCGATCCCACGCGTCACCGGACATTTACGATCGGTCGATTTTTTAGCCCTCCATCGATGCGTCAAAGATTTACACAAAGCCTATTACGAAATGGCGCATTCGTTAGTTCGTCAAAATTGTGAAAACCCTGGGCAGAAATTAAAAACCTTCGTCAATGGTCAGCACTCGGTGCTTTGTTCAACCATTTATCAGTTCGGGCTTGGTTGACGACGCGCCGAAATACACCGGTCCAGCGCTGTTCTATTGTTAAATCGAGAATCTACCTATTTACGTATTTTACATACTACGAATGCTCTTTTTTCTTCATTCATTCGCCATGTCGACGTAAAACTCGACTTGTTCTACTCTTGTCGATCAATCTCGCATCCACATTTCGATCCGGAACTTATTGTTCAACAGCATTTCCGCTTGGGTTCCAGTAACTTTTGTGCCTTTCGTACATGACGGGAACAATCTCTGGAAATTTTCCTCTCTGGAAAAACGGAAAACAATAGCATTTGCACGTTATTCTGTCAGGTGTCATTTACGGGTTGAAAGTCCACGAGAGTGGATAACGAACACTATTTTTCTGAGCACACGAAAAAGTTTATAATCGATACGTTTCAGAGCAAAGTTACGAAATGTATGATGCCGAATTCTCCCTACCCAAAGAAATAGTCAACACGTAGATTTTAGTTTCTCCGTGTTGGGATGCATCATTCTCATTTTGCTCATGAATTTCCAAAGACGTTGAATATTTTTGCAACGGCTGTCACTGCTTCGAAAATTCACTCCGCAATTTCACCCCATAAAATACCTCTGCCCAAAGTGTTTCTCCTGGCACTCCGTGCAAAGTGCCAGGAGTAACAAAATTCACTCCATTTTTTACAGTGAAGGAATTCTTTGATGGCATTTTTCGTGGACAAAATTGTGACGATGGAAATGTTTGAGATTTTTCAAATACTTTTCGACACTTTGGTGGTGGAGTGTAATCCATTTTGTCTTATAATAAAAGAGAATTTAATCACCCTGATCCGTCAATATTTGCAATATCATCGTGCGGAATAACAATTTTTCGACCCTCTAGTAATCAAAGTGCAGAGCGCCCCGGGAAAAAGAAATATGTACCTGAACATGCCAATTAAACAAAGGTACTCGAAACCATACCACCAGATTCATCGGAATACTGATACAGGTATTGATTGAGAGAGATGTTTTCTTGAAAAATCTCAGTTACCTGCAGGCACGCGTACTTAATTATTTAATGGTGAAAAAAGAATCGCGAACAAAGTTTTGTAAATGTATATTCAACTTCGAGTCTATTAGAAAAACGCTCGTATGAAAAGAATATTTTTATACGTACTATGTTGTTTTAATTTCAAAATAAGAAGCTCATATATGGCCATATCTGAGAAATTTTTGACCGGGTGCAATTAAATTCGATTGTCCTTGGTTTTAAATCAATTTATTTATTGTTTCTTTTTTTGTAAATGCAAGGAACAGGCTTTAGTTAACAAATGCAACAATTGTTTTTGAATAAGTGAATAATTTGAAATAAAGCGATGAAAAGTGAAGAAATCTGTAAAGTGCAAGTTCCGTATCTTGTGACATCAGGTCATTTTATACAGATAAATTATCCACAAGTACGGCTGTTTCGCGTAAAGTATTTTTTCAGTGCAAGATTAGCCCCAAAACCATGAAATGCATCCACTTCGTGAGAAGAATATTGTTTCGTTAAATCCGGCTGCTCGTGAACTTGCACTCGAAAAGATATATGTATGTATATAATTGTATATAAACGTGCAAAAATATTTTTACACATAAACGTGTAATCGAAAAATATGTCCAACCGAACAATCTATGTTTGCAATGTTGAGACATTCGGTAAATAAAGAATTTCTCCGAAAATTATTTCCCTCGAGTGTAGTGTAGCATTTTTCAGCGGAAGAAAACTTCACCTATAATGACTTCAAATAAACTTTTTTATTGCTACAATAAACACTGCAGTAAAAAGTAGTGGTAATGTTCGTTCGAGAACATAATTTTTGTAAAATTTGTAGACTGGCGAGAAAAAAAAGTATGCCATTTGAAATATGTCTTGTAATTAAGTCGACGAAACTCGAGCTTTGAAAAGAAATGTGAAAAATTTCAGTTCGTCTAGTAAGAACACAAAGTTTATGAGATATTTGAAATCTCCCATTACGCGTCATTTTCCGAACCCAAGAAAATGAACTATTCAGAAACTCCTGAGGTCGGCGCTATTCGAGGCAGTGAAATGAATTTTTAACTCGGCTCAGGGGAATAGAAAAATTGCTGTTTTATCAAATTATGAATTTTCGTTTTCCAGACGCGGAACCTTTGCTTTATCGCTCGTGACATTTTTTGCATTCAATTCTCTCGTGTGTCACTGTTTTTGATTTCGCGTGTAATACGAACACCGAAAATAACAAGACCGTCGTTCGCAGTCGAAAGTTTTATATTGAAAAAATATTTGAACCGACACCAAACAAAGCACACTGAAACGGATAGACACATACGAATTATATTACTGGGGAAACCCCTGACCTAGAAAAAGTTTCTGCAAAGTTTAATTAGTGAAATATGCAATGCCCTAAATGTGAAAAATGCGAGAAAATACAGTTCATCCGCGGTACAACTTCACAGGATTTTTTCAACGAAAATAAATACGTTTATGAAATATTCTCAAGAGTGGAAATATCAGTCTACACGAAACTATTGATGGCTGTTTTTCAAGAAAAAGACAAGCTCGTTAAACTTTTATGAAAAGTCCTAATAAACTTTTCGCTCGATCTTTTTGCCACAACTCTGCTGAAAATCTCAACGTCTTTATTAGGAATATAAGGCTTTGATTGAGAAAGTCTTAATGAGGTCGCCTGGTAGCTACCCTTAACTGTTGCATATTTAACACAGAATTTAGCGTTCAATTCTTTCTTAAATCAAATCTTTAATGTCCTGGAAGGCCAGATTTGATAGTATTCGACGGAAAATAAAGAATGATGTTTTAAACTTCATTTCAAGCAATTTTTTATGCGGAAAAAATGATGTCAACCAATTTTACAACTTTATTCACTGAAAAGTTCACAGTTACCAATAAATCATTGATGAGAAGTCTCAACTTGTAATCCAATCAAGCAACTGAGAAAAAATTGCACAACACATGCGCTAACTTCCTACCACTCACTTGTGAGTTTGTGAATCAGTTTCTATCCTTTCATACAATTCATGACAAAATTCGCATCGTTGCGGGTAACGCAATCGTTTATCCCGCCTAGGTGAGAACTCGAGGATCCGTGTAATGGCTCACGTAGTCTAACCCGGGCACGCGGTTGAAATTTAAACCACTTTTCCACCTAACCCCATTTCCAAGACTTTTCCTTTGCCACAATCATCTCGTACGAAAAGCTGGATTTTTGCGAAATATAGAGGTTGGGAACGCGTACACAATTTTATGGGCAATATACACGCCTTCCTGAAGTTTCCAGGTATGAATAAAATACGTAAAATATGCGACGTAAAGGATTTACTTCTTGGCTTTTTACAATTGATGATGACAAATCAGGTAATTTGTTTTTAAAAACAAAAGATATCCGTATGAGAATGAAAGAGAAAAAATGTATTCATATCGGAATAGTTGGTCACGCGGACCGAGTCGATGCGGGTAATTGTGACAGGTGGTCAATATAACGCACTTGTTTGTTTTTTCAATTATAAAAATACTCGAATGATCCCACGCATTGCATCTTTCATTTCCGCCATTCAACTGTACGCAATAGAACAAATTGCAATTTATTTCAATAACGTTTAATATGCAGTTTTTTGACGGATAAAAGGGTAAAAACAAGAATGAATGAAACTTTTATTTTAAAAGCTCAATTTTTCATAAAAACTCGAATAAAGCCAATATTTTTTATTAAGAGTTATGAGGCATTGAATGCAAATTTTTTGGACCTTAAACTATAATAATTAAGTTTAGATTTTTTGAACAATAGTCACAATCCCTTTAGGTTGAACCGAAGGCGAGGTAAAGTAAAAAAATCGTTGAATTTGCTGTACAGAAACGATAATTGTGTCAATTTCGTAATCGATGAGAACGATATTGCAAAAAGAATAACAGATTAAAAATACTTATCAACTTGAAGTTTTTGGAAGACAAAAAATACTTTTCTTGTTCCTATAATATTTGAAAAAAGAATTCATGATTCAACAACAATGATTGGCCAATTAAATCAAATAAGAGGATGAAGATAAAAAAATAACGATTTCAGTTCAAAAGAAGTTTTGCAGATACATCTAAAAGTACTTCCAAAATACCTGCAAATTGTGATAACTATACCTTGATTAGTACCAAGACTATTGGATACTATGCATTCCATTTATTCGCATTAATTTAACTATGGAAAAATGTAAATGTTTGCGGGAAAATATGCCTTTTAATTATCTTCTAGATATTTCTTATCGATAATTTGATCCGTACAAATGCTGATAGTAAGATTCCCGTATAAAATTATATCACCGTCACAATTATCCCATCCTATGCCGTAGCAGATCGGGTTTAACCAACTTCTAACCGATTAATAAAGGATATCGGTTATACGTCGGGTGGAGATTGGTTTGAAATCGGTTTTACGTAATAATCTTTGCATCTGCAACGATATGGCTCACAACATGTTTAAAAAAGTCAAGTTTTGTGACGTCACAAATTTGCATGTTCTGAACTGCTTTATTTGGGTTAAAACTACTGAAAAAAAAACGTATTTCACGCATGCTCTAAACCATTTTGTCACAAATGCAAAGATTGTTAGATATACAATTGAATGTTATCATATTCTAACCAATTTCTAATTGATTTTTTATAAATAATATGAATGATGTTGCTAAATTTCTTCTTTAAACTAAAAATATTAAAGTTCAAATACTGAAAATTGACAAGTGATGATAAAATTCAACTATGTACTTTTAACAGTACGAATTTTAATTTACTAATTTCGTAAGGAAGATCTTAACATTTGTCAACATCGCGTTTTCAATTCTGGAAGGACAAAGGAATAGGATTAAAAATGTATGAGACTAAATTTAAAATATTTGAAAAATGAGGAGATGAATGGAAAAACTCGTACACATGTATAGGTTAAAACAAGCTGCGATCAATGTGTAACATTACAATAATGAACCCTTGCAGTAAATAGTTGAGCGCATATTTTAACAAGCACGCTGTAATGCACACGTGCAAATTCTCATCGCCCAAATTTAATTATCGATAAATTTGTTAATAATTGAGTACATTTCTCATTTTATACTTCATTTCGGATGGAACGGGTCTAGGAATATATTGAAAACAATTTTTATTCTAAAAGGTGCCATTGAATGAAAAGGAATTCAATTGAATTTGAAAAATGGACTGCTTTTCAAATGTCTGTAATGTTTTCTGTAATTGATTGAATTTAAAAAAATGAAAGGAATTTTTTTCATGTCCATTCCCACCAATGTAGTACAATGTAATGTAATTACATATAGCTCAGTTTTTTAAAAACATTTTTACCAGCGACTAAATTAAAATTTTTAATTAAAAATGAATTTCTCATGAAATATTTTGTTGATCAAGATAAAATTGAAACTATTCATCGTGGAAATACATATCTGGTAATCATTTTACGTTAAAAGTTGTCATTATATTGACTTTTTCAACCAGAAAAGTTCTTGAATAGTTTAGACAGGTGCGAATTCGCACCGTTTTCAAGTCCCGACCCTTCTTATTCAAAGGAAAAGAAGAAAATGAAGATTCTAATGCATGAGTAATGTAGAGTAAACGCTCAACTTATTTCAGGTATGATTATGACACGGTAGAAATCGTTCTTGGAAAAATTTCTACAACTTTGAAAATCGTGCTAATGCGAATTTACACCTGTGTAAACTCAAAGAGTTGAAAATAAAATGAAAAATTAACGAGCTGTCAGCAATAATACTTCGCGGCTCCTCAGTCAAGTCATAAACCTGACACGTTTTTGGCAGCTCGTAAACTTCCCGTATAACCGTTATAAAGCAAGATCTTGTTTAATCACGAGTTCTTTATGTGTTTACTTTTAGACTTAAAATCTTAATTTTCCAAACTTTGGTTCCCAAACTTTCAATACTCTCATCGCTTAACTGTCTTTTAGCAAAATCTTTTGCCGTCGGTCGTTAACGACGCGTGTTCTTCTCAGGAATAAAAACGCGGCGGAAATTATATCTGCGCATTTAGTCAATTACACGAACAAAAAAACTTGTTGCCTCGGAGGGCTGCTATATGCATGAAAACTAATTGAAAGTGTAAAATATTCTGCGGTTACACAAGTCATGATTGAGACAAAATATGCAAATTCGAAATAAAAACAGTACGGAAAAACGGGAACGCACTTTGTTGCAATGTTCGCGCAAACTTTTTACAATTAATTTGGGCTGTGAAAACTTTGCGTGAACTCGACGCCAACACTATCCGTTTCATTTTAGCTACGATTGCATGAAAACAGCAGAAATGAAAAATCCATTGTTCCCAGTGATCGGACTCGAAATAATTGTTAATAACAAGTTTTCATTGTTTTAAATTACTGGGAATAAATCATGATCAACCATCATGAACTCGTTGATTTTTCAATTAATAAAGAAATAAATCATTCTAGAGTAATCAAAGCTCGCTGGACTTTAATGCAATTAATACCTTTTGTAAACACTTATTTCTTATTTGTTTTTTATAGGTGATTCGTTACATTAACTTGCCAACATCTCTGTTCTACTCAAGTTTCCGCGAAGGCATGGAGTCAAGAAAACAATTTTATGTTGTCTTAAAGTCGCTGGGGGCTTTGCTCCTTTGATTCTCCCCACCAAGGCTTTGCTATAGACTCGCCAGGGCTAACGCCCTAGACCCATTAGCTTCTTACTTGGGGAGCACTGCCCCCTTTGCCCCTTTCCAGACTTCCCCGAACATGTTTTTTGAACTAGCTTAAGACTCGTCGAACACAATAATTAAAAATTCGTTATTTTAAATTGAAAAGCGCAGCGAAGATTTTCACATCTTTGATTTTATATTTGTTAGTCTCAACATTATTAAAGATAGTATTAAATTTTTTTTAGATTCATTTAATTTACATTTGGAGGTACATCCGAAATTCTACGAAATTTTTTTACCGTTTTAATCAATAAAGTTGTCAGTGTTGTTACTCGAAAAAATATGATAATAACTTTTCATTGGAATCTGAGGAATCTTTTTCTCTTAAAATAATATTTCGTTGATAAATATCAACTTTGATCAAAACCTTGTAACGAAAACATGTTATAAACTGGAAGGATGATAAAACAATGTAATATCCACGGAGGTATGCGATTTTGAAAAGCTTTTTTTAAGTATATTAAAAACAGTCGATCCTTTTGAAGGGGAATTAATTTATTCGCATCACAACTGCCATGAAATAATTTATTTTTAATGTTTAACTCGCCATTGTTTCGTGAGACTTGGCATTCTTTTATGATTGATGTATTCGACTTAAGAGTATCTTTCTTCAGTGATCGCTGGGCTCACCGTGCAACTATGATTAATATTAAATGTCTTCTCAACAGAAGTGGTTGCAAATTATTCAACCAACGAAGCATGTAGCCGAAAGTGAAAATAGAGAAATAAGCACCTCATACAAGAAAATCCCCAACAGTTTTTGATTTAAAAAACAAAATAAATTTTAACAAACTAAAATATTCTTCGCATCGAAATCGTTTAGTTTTTTTTTCAAGTATTTTCACACCGTTTTAAAAATATTGGCATTCTTAATCTAATTTAAGAGTTAATATTCACAGAGTGGTTGTGACAATATCCGGCCATTTGCCTATTTTCGACCGAGCGAGTTCATCAGTTTGATTTAACCGAATTTAAGAAATGGGTCGCTTATTGACATCCGATAATTGAAACGAAAACAATGTTGTATCGGATTATGAATATATGTATTAAAGTTTCTGAAATAATACGGTTGAAGTCAAAAGTGTTGAATAAAATGTACCCCATATTTAAAGTTTCATGCTCCAGAATAAAGATTAAATAATGTAATTCAACAATGGACAGGCGAGACTTCGGTGAAAAGTTGTTTGTCGTAAAGTATTAAAAAAGTAATTGTTTACTTGGATTAATAATTGGACACAAACGTTTCTAAGTCTTTCAACAACTGTTCGAAAACAGCAATGTGAAGAGCGCTTTTTAGATTACAAAAGATCGAACAAGTACTTTCATAGTTTGAAACTTCAAACTCTGATTATAGAGAATTCCGAACGATCAACAAACGGAGTCGAACACAAAAGCTCCATTTCTAAAAGAATAAAAGGTAATAACGGTAAACTGAAATTGATCCTTTTTACAGATGACAGAGGAAGTTTCAATCGTAAAAATTTAAATTTCCGAATGTCCAGAACAAACTCCTAAAGTAAATTCGGCTCGACTCCAAAGCCGAAAAATCTCTGCTGCCCAGCCATGTGTCAATTTCCCCGAACTTCCTTTAATTAAACTCGCAAAAAATTCCGATCACGCACGCACCTGATCCCCGAGCTCTGATCACCGTCAACACGACTCCACAAAGATAACCAAATCTCGAACAAAAAAAGCATCGTGGACAAAACAAAGCCGTAAAGAAAGAAACGAAGAAAGAGAAGCAAAAAGAGAAAGAGTTAAAACTTCCCCGTCGAACTTTCCTGAAAAAAGAAGGGTCCGGAAACTAGACTCGGTGTCGGGACAACGAGACAACGACCCCAGTAAAGACCGATGCAGCGCCTAGATAAGCCCGCATGAGTGAAAGAGCCGAGCAAAAAGCGTCAACTGATTTTGATAAGTTGCTGAAACGATAAGGGTCTATCAAAGATCTCTGGCGTTCAGTAGATAAAGTCCTCTTCGGGCGGACAGGTTATAAGTGGACCGGAGGCGTGGGTTGGTTGGTCAGCGGCGACGGAAGCCAAAATTTCGCGGCTTCCGCTTTGTATGATCCCGGAATAAAGCACGCGGTGAAAGGCGCCGGAAGAAAGAAAGCGTCGCGTCCACGAACGTGGCTCTGATACAAACACGTGATTATCTCGGGGTATTATCGACCGTGTTGGCCGGCTTTATACCGGAAAAATAGGCCCTGTCGAGGCCACACGCGGTCACCAATGTAGCCGGTCAAGGTTGCAAGCTTAATTATAATTAATAAATATCTCATGCCGGCTTTTATAACCGTACCGTTTTCTCGTCCTTGCTGCACTGCACCTCGCGTTTTTCCTTGCCGCCGCGTCGAACGGAACATGTGCGTACTCGATCCCCGGTATTCTTTCACTGTACAGACAGTCACAGACAGTGAATCTTTGAGCCGACGGCGAAGCTGCGCGCAGGACCGTTTTCCCTCGCTCGCTCGCTCGCCTCCTCCCGGCTCATCCCCACCTTTCACGCCGCCCCTAGCTTCACTGCTGGCTGATGTATTTTAATTGTGGTATAAGCGACGCTCCACGCTTTTCTAGACGTCACTTTGCCCTCGCCTTTTCCACGCTTCTCTCCGGTTGTTTCTCCGTGACTGGCGACGATTCCGCTCTCGGAAAATGTCTCTTTGAGGCGAACTTGAACCACTGCTTCTCTTTCTTTCTCTCTCTTTTTCGCCTCCACTTCTGCCTATACACTTCCAAGGCGGGCTTCTTTGTCTCTTGACTGTCGTCAGCGTTGAAATCCTTTCTCAAAAGGTGCCACTGGAACGAGGATAGATTTTTCATCAACGAATTCAACTGATTTTTACAGAAGAGTTGTTTACCGTCGAAAGATCGAACCTTTTATCTTCTTTATTGCTCTTTCGAAGCTCGACGATTTCTTTCGAAGGGAAGTGTCGTTTGTGATTGATTGGCTCGGATAAGGATTTCTTCTTTCAGGAATTTTTGCTTCCCGAGACGAGTCATCCGATTTCAATTGTCGTTTTGTCTACGAGATACGAATTTTCATAGGGAAATCAATCTTCGAGAGGACTCTTAAAGAATGCATGCGCTAATTATAGGAAAAGAAAGGGGGACGACGAATAAAATTAATTTTAGATCAAACTAAGGGGACTTTTTTTTCAAAAATAAATTTCAATCCTTATGCCAAATAACAATGTACGGAATCGCAAGCATTTTTTCGCGTCATTGCTTGGCATAAAGGTAAGCAGTTTTTATCTCTTTTAAAATGAAATCCTCGAGTTATGCAGTATGTTATAAATAAGGAATTGTTGGTCTTTGAAAATGAAATTTTTCATTTTCTACTACAACAAATCTCAAAGAATTCGTTCTTCATGCCATGCATTTTTTTTCTAGAAGACGATATTTCTTACAGAGCGATGAAACAAGTTCATCGTTGGGAATATATTTCTGATTTCAAATTAGCTTTTGCCTCTCAAATTAACGCTCTCAAACGTTTCGTACGCTCCGAAGGACTTTTATACTTCTTTGTAAGTGTTTAACCGGCTTGAAAACAAGGTTGTTTTGTTTGCATATAAAACTGCACCCCCGGAATAAGAGGAGCAGCGGAATTCCTTAAAAAGTGGAATAAAAATGAATTCATTAATCACGTCTTTTCCAGAAAGGTACGTCATTAATAACGACATTACTTTCAACGCTCGAAAAACTCTGCACTCAAACGCTTCATACTCGGTCATGCAAATATTCGACGGAATTTCAGAAAAGTTCATAGACGAATTTTACCCTCACTCTAGTTACTTTCGCGACATGTGTTCATTACACGAGCCGTGCTCAATACCGTATGGTTAACGTCTGACAATGTCAGAGAAATAGCGAGAGGAGATCGTGACCGCACTAATTATACAGCTTCCCACGTGGAATGTGCATCGCTATAATCATATTACACGTGTGCCGTTGGAGCAGCCAAAACAATTGAGGAAAACTCAAGAGCTTCAATAAACAATAATTAAGCTGATGAACGGGTGACATTCCTTTCTCATTTCCATAACAAGCGTACTCCCGTAATAAAAAAGAAGTACGAGTTCCTAACAATACCTTACGAGTCAAAGTACCATGCGAAATGACGCTTCTGACTTGCACCCTCGTTGTGGTTAAAAAAAAAGAGTCGTTTGACCTGGAAGCTCGTTAAGAATTAGGGTCAGATTACACACTGATTCAAACTCAGATTTTTATTTCAGAGTTCGTGCACTTATTCCTCACGGCAAGACATTATACTGACCTTCCTTTTCTTTCCTTTTCTTTTCTTTTCTTTTCTATTTTACCAAGGGGATTTTTAATGGAATCCTAAAGTACAATATATTTTTACATTTAAGTATTTCAATTATTAAGAAGATCTTCGGCTTAACCGCTAAAATCCACGTTTTTCTACCGCACTACTCTCGTTCCTTACAATTCATACCATTTAAACATTTCTTTATGAAGACAATTACAAAGGATGAAAGAGTGAGGATAAAAGATTTTTTTTCTCGCGAATGTAGATCCTTTTTAGAAAGTCTCTATCGGAGTAAAGCCAAGCAATGGATTCTAGATTCAATGTACACAGTAGGAACGTATTTCTGAAACAGATGTTATCTTAGCCTCGCACGCAAGTTGCAACACATCGAAATTAGATTCGAATCAACACGTATACAGGAAACTTGGAAAATGACATGGATTACTAGAGTGCTGTGTAAATTACACCACTAGCATCTTTTGAAGCGAATACTTTTGCGGCTTAAAGTTTCCCGAGCATTTTGCACCGCAAGATCAAAGCATTTGAAAAGGAAATGGAGCTGCGCGCAAATTCATTCCAACTATTTCAAAATCGAGTAGTGTAAGGTGACAATCGCAATTCGAGCATGAGATGCGGAGTAATCGATATAAATGATATGTTTCATGCAAGAACATCAAAACCACCTAACACTAATGGTGGCAACGATCATAATCGTTAGGTTTGAGTGTCATCGCGTTACTACTGTACATGCACTTGAGAATTATGGCGGAAGAGCCAATTCCCGAGTTTATACAATGCGACGTTGCGAACGACTCTTTCTTTCCCATGAGAAATAAAAAAGATAAAGGATAGTATGAATAAAAAAGCTTTTTACACCCCGTGATCATTGTCAGAGAATTTTTAAAAAGGAATTTTTACGATCCGAGAGGTATTCAAATGTCAAGGAATAATAAGAGATATAACATGTGTTATGGATACTTCTCTTTATTTTTCGTATTGATGGCCATTGACATCGTCGCAGACAAAGAACGCACTTAATAAAATTCGTTAATTAGTCAATTGTTTCGAGAAAGAATTGTACTTGCAATTGTTACAGTTCTTTTCCTAAAAAAGGTAACTCGTTACAATTACGGATGCTTTACAAAGACCTGTTCGTTAGAAAGTTACAATTAGTTTTCCGTTTTGAAAATCAGGAGTGATGAGAAAAAAGGTGTGAAAGTTGATGAAATGATTCATTGTGTTCATTCGTAATTATACAAATTCAAACCTCGGAGATGCTTCTAACTAATAATATAAAGAATAATTAGTTTAATTTTTTTTTTCTAGAAAGTTTTTTACTCAGATGTCCTCAAGATCGATAAAGCGCGTATAAAAAGAAAACTTTACATTTGATTTTCTCTTTTTATTGCTAGGAATGTTCATTTTTCTATTAAATTCAATAGGTTTTATAAAATTCAAATTTCATGAGATCAAAAGTTCTCGAAAGTGACAAAATTAAGGATTATTTTTTGGATTATCGGAATAATATAATTTTTACATAAGAAAAGGTTTATCAATCAATATAAATTTAAAAAAACGACTTCCTTTCAAGAATTGTAACTGAGAAAGTAATTAGTACTTTCGTTACTCGCATTTTTGAAAGAATAAACGTAATTAAAGTATTTGTTTTTGAGAATTTATTATTTACTCAATTTTTGAAAAAAATATATATATTAAATTTGTTGTCAGAATACATTTCAATGACAAATGTTTTGTTGAAGTTGCGAACATTTTTTAAGTCTGAATTCGTTTTTTTATTCGCAGCTGGGAAAATGCTGGCTTATTTTCTTTCAATCAATCTTCAAATATTGTTAGCTTTTGAAAGGGAAAAATTCTATTGTAGCTTGATCTTGTTCGAAGTATTGGCTCCTTTGTAATGTGTATCGTCTACATCACGTAATAAATTTGCAAAGCCTCTGCGTAAAAATATTTCTTTAAAAATATTATTATTGAAGAAACCAGGATATAACAGATCATATTTGACTGCCTGATAAACACGAGGATTCAACAAAAACTATTTCAATCATTTTGTGTCCTCCACTCGTATTGTTTGGCAAACAACGATTAATGTCTTATATTCTGGACGAAGTGTATAGATAATTTTAGGAAAATTGTTTCTAACTTGACTCGATCCCTTTTTGGGTAGTTAACTTTCAACTCAACTTGTTTACTTTATTCCCGGTAAACTTCTAACTCAACTAAGTTTAATTTTGAAGCAACCCAACCTTTCTCGAAACTTCGAAACATTCATTCGAAATGAAATGATCTTATTGCTGACAATAAGTCTATTTTACTTTGTTGCAGTGTTCACTGAATAAATGAAGACTAAGCTTTAGATAATAACAAGTAGCATCAGAGAATATGAACGATATCAAACAAACTTTAAAATAAATGTCTATCTAGGCATAGTTATTGAAAAATAAAAGTGCACAAGTGTGATGCGGTTGTAAATGAGGGTGCAATTTTGTGAAAAGACCAGATTACTTTCTTTTCATAAGCTCTTTCAATACAATGTACTCAAAGAGACATTACTCATTGTGGTGTGCCTCCACTGATGGCAGATGCACGCACGATCCCCTCTTGAAGCGTCTTTCCCGAATATGAAGGGTGCATCGAGGCGTCGAAATATTTATAAACTTCTTTCTCCGGTGAAAGTTCGCGATGAAAACGTGAAAGGCTCCGGCGTAACCGGAGAAATACAGTCAACTATTTCGCGACATCGCGATATTCTACTCGCGATAGAAAGCTTTAGAAATGTTATACTTAAAAAAAATAAAGCGTACTTTTAATTATCTTAAAAGTTCGAAATTCATTAAACAAAAAGTCAATTACGTTTTTTGTCAATTAGCCAAGTTTTAAATGAACCTAGAATAATTTTGACTGCTCATGGGAGTAACTGGAAATTGTATAATTTTATGAAATTATTCCTGTGGAACAGAAGTTAAAGCTTCGTTATGAAATTTGCCATAGTTGTCTGATATATCCAGAATTATCTACTGAAAGTTTGTAACGTTATTGTTCCAACAATTGATGCCTCGTAATTACACGCTTGTGGGCTGATCACGAAGCATGATTTCTAATTATAATGAACTTCTATATATGAAATTTATAGTTATAAGTGAATAACCAGTATCAAAATGCATTCAAAATAATTTGCAATTATTTAGCTCAGTACTCATCCTTTTTAAAAAAGTCTGCATACTTTCATTGTTAAATACATTTATGTATTTAATATACTCCAGAAAAAAAAGAATTGATAGGATAAAAGGCAATCGAACACATACGTACTGTTTTTTTTTTTGTTTTTTTTTTAAAGATGTTTATTCAAGAAGGCTTAATACTAATACATTACAGTAAAAATCACCCAACAAACTGGGGAAACAATATGGTATTAAGTATCTAAAGGCCGTTTCAGGCACGCGCAGATATAGAACTATAAGATTAAGATTAAATTCATAATTAGAGCTGTAAAAGTAAAATAAATCTAATATGGAATTACCATATATTTAGATTTTACAATA